>RCUC01000648.1:0-35869 GCA_003697995.1 Taxidea taxus jeffersonii | reverse complement strand
GGTAAAAAGGTAAAATTAAACAGTTATCGGAAGGGAAACAGAAAAGTGACATTCAGGAAAGCTAAAGAATTCCAAGAAAGAGGGAAGATTATAAATTCCATAGAAAAATGATTACTAAATGAATGTTTATTTGTATCTGGGACTACTATAAGTACTTTGCACATGAATCTGCCATTTTGCACAATTCCACAGAGAACACAATGTGAATTGTACTCCCTTGCATGGGGCAATGCAATATCCCCAGCATATTTAATATGTTATTTAATGCTCCGTAATTCTGCAAGGTGTGTCATTGTTATCATTCCATTTTACAAGTGAGGAAGTTGAGGTACAATCAGTGAGCTACTTTGCCCTAGCCCCTCAGCTAACAAGAGGTGGAGGTGGGACTGTAAGGCACATGGTCTGACACCAAAGCCTATTTTGAGCCACTTGGCAGGAAGTTGCTCACTGGTGATCTCAGAAATTCCATGGATAGCTGGGGTGAGGAGGCAGATGAAAAGGGATTAGCAACTTACATTAACCTTTAATTATTCATTTTTTACATTAAAGATAGGCAAAACTGCTTTAAAAGTATCTAGGCTTAAGGGGCACCTGGCTGGCTCAGTCAGGAGAGCATGTGACTCAATCTAGGCTGTTGTGAGTTTGAGACCCTCGTTGGGTGAAGAGATTACTTTAAAAAAAAAAAAAAGTATCTAGGCTGGCTTCCAATTTTGGTGTGATTTGTACCTTACAAAGTGAAAAAGTGGATCACAGTATAAATGAAATGCTGTTGTCAAATCTGTCTGAAAAGCTGATACTTTCTGATTATAAATCCCGGCTGCCTTATATTTCAGCTGAAAATACACTAATGCCACAGTCAAATGATAAGATTTAGCTGATTCCATATAGTAATGACAGCTGGGAAGTGATGACTTCAGCCTGCCCCATGTGCTGGCAGAATTTATATTGTCATGCAAATGTTTTATTTCCTGAAATCAATACAGGCCCTTGCTTTCTCGGAGGCCCTCATGTGCTCTAATTGCATCTCTGGAATAAACAGACTGAAAGGCCAGCTAAGTGAAAAGAGCCACAATGCTGAACTATCACATGGCTTAGCTAGTTGAATATAATTCATATTTCTAACTTACAGAAAAAGTAATTATAATTAGGTAATCATTTTAAGAGCTTCTTGAGTTTATGTGATTTTCAGATCACCAAAACTATTATCACAACAGAGTCACTAAAAAATATTCATTATAGAAGTTACACACTTGTTATTATAGTAGACTGTATTGCACAGTGCAAAAATTACACAATGCAATTTTTGTTATTAGAAATCACTCATGAGGATTAAGGAAAATAGTCCAGGTAATTAATTCAACTCATGGGTGCAGATTTCACATGACTCTGTTGAATGCAAATGGTAAGATAAAGCAGCCAGGCATGCTTGGAAGGACTCTTTTCTTTAAAAGCAATCTGTTTCTGAAAGAAAAATGACAATATAACTACCACTAATCAGTTATAAAAACCAAAAATCAGAGACCTTTACTTTTATTCCTTCAGGTATATTTTTCAGAGAATGTAATGTGGTTTAGACAGCAAAAAAGGGAACTCTAAGGTGGGGAAGAGTAGGACTTGGAACTACTATGAATGACCAAGTCAGACAGCTTTCCAAAAAGCAAGGAAAAATGGTATACTACAAAATTAAGTCTTGCCTTAGTATTCAATAACAGCTACTGGAAAATTGTGAATAATCAAATACTTGTTTTACATTTGATTTTTACAAACATGTTTATGGTTCTGTCTATAAGTGAGGACCCACCACTTCATCTAGGAAAATAAGTCTCTTTCCTCCAAGTCTTAATAAAGGATAAGGAATCATGTTCTTTGCCATTTCTTACAGGGAGATGTTCCTACTTCTCAGCCCCCCACACATGGCCTCTCACAAACAGGCCCCTCTTGCCAGCCTCATCTCCTACCATCCCTCACTTCATCTTGGCTTCTATCAATTCTGTACTTCTATGATTCCAGCCCAAATCAAGTGTTTTGCATAGTGCCCTTTGAGCAGTGTTCCTTTCCCCTCTTTGTGACAATGGCTAAGGAAATCCTACCTTCTTACAAATTCCCCAGTCACCCTCTAGGAGAAGGACAAGGACGAAAACCTTCTACTGGCTACTGTCCAGTGGGTGGGGCCTACTTTGATTAGAGACCAATGCTGAGAACTTTCATAGAAGCCCATTCCAACGTTATAATTCCATTCATCTCTGAGACATGCATACTTCTGTTACTTGCATTATTGCACTTGGTACTCTATGCCTTAAGGCATGTGCTGTGGTAGACAGAAGACCAAATTCCACAAATTTGTGAATATTTTAATTTACACAGCAAAAGGGACTTTGTGGGTATGATTGAGTTGAAGACTATGAGATGGGGAAATTCTCTTGGATTATCTGGTTGAGCCCAATATAATTACAACAGTCCATACATGGGAAAGAAGGAGACAAAAACATCAAAGAAGGAGATGTGACTATGGAAACAAGGTCAGACTGATATGATAAGGAGAAAAACTCAACTGGCCCTTGCTGGCTTTGAAGATGGAGAGAATCATGAGCCAAGGAATGTGGCAGCCTCTAGAAGCTGGAAAAAGTAAGAAAATACATTCTTCCCTAGAACCTCTAGAAAGAAATGCAGCTGGGCCTGTACTTTCATTTTAGCCCATTGAGACCTATATAGGACTTCTGACCTCCAGAATTATAAGATAACAAATTTGTGCAATTATAAGCCACCACATTTGTGGTAACCAGTACAGTAGCAAGAGGAAGCTAATATACATGACTGTTTCTCCTACTAGATGAATAGCTCCTTTAAGGCAGACACCAGATCTTGGTTGTTAGTCTAATGCTATTACCTACTTTGGTGTCTCATGTATACATATATAACAGGCACTCAATAGATGTTTCTGTAGTAAATTTTTATTAAATTTCAATGTAATTTTGAATTCATGTCTTTAATTTAGGTTATGAAAATACAAATAGGAGATAAATCTTGACAATTACCAGCTAATCATTTTAGATGGAATTCAACCTGGATTAAAGGCAAATTAATAGATTCCTAGAATTGCACTGATGTGAAAAATTACTCCATTAACTCAGCATCCAATTTGTAATGTCTTAGACCAGTAGGAGTTAACAAAGGAAGTAATGGAGACAATATCCCATACTGGTGAATAAAAATTGGGCATCAAATTTCTTGGTATCAAATTTCATCTCTGCTATCTATAAACTGTGATCTTAGGAGGATTCCCATTTTTCTCTGTGAACTTCCATTTTGTCATCTATTAAATGATAGTAGCAAAAAAAATTTTAATAAAAAAAGAAGGAAACAATTTCTGCCTTTGGGATGATCATTGGAAGCAGCAAAATATATGTAAATTACCCTCATAACCAAAGTAGATCATTGTAGAATCGATGCAACCCAACTTAAATCAAATTGTCACACTGACTATAAGTGACGATAATTCTAGAAAGGTTTCCATGACTAAGTTGGACATGACACTTATGGAATAACTTTTTGCAGGAGAGAAATCTTGACAATGCTTAAAGGGAAGACTGTACCATGTGGGAAAGCTGGAAAAAGCACATGCTCAGCCACAGCAAAGAGTTATTCCTGGGGAAGGAGACATGAGAGCAGTTAGAAGAAAAACACACATTATCCGGAGTTGGAGTAGGATTTACAAAGTTCCTCAAATCTTCTGAGAAAGTAATACAACTAACATGTGTTTATGTAGCTGTATGATGCAGAAGAAATAGGAAAGTTAAGGCAGAGGGACTGACAAGAAGATTGCTGTCGTATTTCAGAGACAAAAGAGTAGATGCCTGACTGAAGCTGCAGCAGTGAGAAAGGATGAGACAATCCCAAAAGCATTGCAGAGGAATACACTTGGTGGGGGTGAAGGAAAGGGCAGGGCACCATGTTTCATCACCTAATGACGGCAATGCCTCATGTAGAAAATGATGTGCATTCCAGAAACTCAATTAGGGCAAAAACATGACCCCACGTTGGACATGGCAAGATTAATGAAAATGCAAATGAGACTCCTTCAGCACTGATTCATGCCAAACAATACTGTGACACCATGACCTTATAGTGGTTGTTTTTCTCCCAGCCTGAGTAACTTCCTAAACATACAGAATAATAAATTACCCACTGTTACATCAAGAATGTCCAATCTCCTGCTTTAAGAAGGGGCTTTCTAATCTATGGTGTTGGTTCCTATATAGTATGCATCATCTTTGAAATAATTCATTCTATATGAGCACAAGTCATTAACATTCAGTTAAAATGTCAACCTTAGAAGTAATACCTAGAAGAAACAACCTCCACTTCCACTGAACAAGCAAAAGAAAACATTCATAAAGCACTCAGGCTGCTTCTTCATAGACTGATTTTATAGGCAATGCTGAACGATGCACGTTTAGGGGGCACTGGAAATGGAACATGGGCATTGGAAATGTACTTCTGAAAAAATGATTTTTCTTGACTATTGTGACAAAGCAGTGAATTTGTGCTATAGAACAGCCATGAATTATTGGATAATCACATATCTTCTCAGAATAAATAAAATTCTGAATCAATATTGATTTAAAAAGAGAGTCTGGAAGCAAACAGGAACATGAATTGAGTTTGAAGGTTACCAGCTTGGGGTTTCTAATATTTCTTTCTAGCCATATTTGTATTTATTGCCCAACATGAGGCACCCAAAAAAAAAAAAAAAAAAGAGCAACGACATACTCTAATTACGCTGAAGAAATTCCTTATTTTCTTTCAGTATCATAGGTTATGCGTTTCATTATTACACAGGATGCTATTCCCTTGGCTCCTATAAAATATAACAATTTCACAATCAGAGATAGGAAATGAAGAGTATATTTGCTTGCCCTGAATATAAAAATAAGTGACTTCATCTTGCCTTTCCATCTGCAGAATTCAGGCAATAACACAGTAAATGAATAAAGTTTGGGAGAAATGATAGTTTTCATCATTATACAGATACAAAAATGAACTGCTGTAAAGAAGGAGAATATATAACTATAACTTAGAAGAATATAGTTGAGTAAAAGACTTTCTGTTGAATTTAAGAATAAACACCACTAAGGAAAAATAGCAAGAATTTGTCAATTTATCACAAACACATAAAGCAGTTTGGTAGCTAGTGATAACATTTCTCCTACTTCTTCATATTGTTCACGGGTTATTGATGAGAACAAAATTAAACTGCACATCAACTCTGACTTTTGCCACAACTCAAGATGATGGAAGATAATAATCACTGGCAAAACATCCCTATCCCTGGGCCTGAATGTAGGGAAGAAAAACACGATTTAGCACATACGTTTTACCCACAAGACATCATGATCCAACATATAAAAACTCAGGTGGAATACACTATTAGAATCTGTGTTAGATGAATGCCTCTACTTATAGGATAATTGGGAAAAAATTGTGGTAAACTGGAGGAGTCAAGATGGCGGAGAAGTAGCAGGCTGAGACGACATCAGGCAGCAGGAGATCAGCTAGATAGCCTATCAAACCATTCCGAACACCTATGAATCCAATAGGAGATCAAAGAGAAGAAAAACAACAATTCTAGAAACAGAAAATCGACCACTTTCTAAAAGGTAGGACCAGCAGAGAAGTGAATCCAACGCGACGGGAAGATAGACCTCAGGGGGAGGGGCCGGCTCCCGGCAAGGGGCGGAGCACAAAATCAGGACTTTTAAAAGTCGGCTCCACGGAGGGACATCACTCCAGAGGCTAAACTGGGGTGAAGACCTCACGGGGACAACGTGGACTCAGGTCCCACGGGGTCACAGAAGGATCGGGGGTGGCTGAGTGCCGCAGAGCTCACAGGTATTAGAGCAGGGAAGCCGGCTGCGGAGACAGAGCCGAGGTTTCCTAGTGGTCTGTGACACGGACCGGTGCTCTGTGGCACGGGCGGTGCTCTGTGCGAGGGGTCCCCACAAGATCCGGGGAGACTCCGACCCGGGAGAGCTCAGGAATCTACGGGGTTCGGAGACTCTGGGTGGGACTCTGCCAGAGATAGAGACGCTTGGTCACAGGCTGGGTGATCTTGGAGCGCTCCCAGAAACCAGTGAGACGGGACTGATTACGCACGGTTTTCTCTGAGCGCGGTCTCCGGGCGCGTGCGGTCTCCGAGCGCAAACGGGGGCTGGGGAGACAAAAGGGATTAAACACTTTTCTCTGAAGGCTCACTGAAGACTGGGGCCCCTAGCTCCTGGCTCCTCTGAACCGGAGATTGGGAGGCCGCCATTGTCATTCCCGTCCTCCGGAACTCTAGGGAAAGCGTTCAGGGAACAAAAGCTCCTGAAAGCGAACCTGAGAGGATTACTTAGCCCAGCCCCTGGTAAGGGCGGTGCAATTCCTCCTGGGGCAAAGACACTTGAGAATCACTACAACAGGCCCCTCCCCCAGAAGATCAAAGAAATCCAGCCAAGACCAAGTTCACTTAACAAGGAGAACAGCGGATTCTTATCTGGACAAAATGACAAGGCGGAAAAACTCACCACAAAAAAAAGAGCAGGAGACAGGACCGAAGGCTAGGGACCTAATCAATACATACATTGGTAATATGTCAGATCTGGAATTCAGGATGACGATTCTCAAGGTTCTAGCCGGGCTCGAAAAAGGCATGGAAGATATTAGAGAAACCCTGTCAGGAGAAATAAAAACCCTTTCTGGAGAAATAAAAGAAATAAAGTCTAATCAAGTTGAAATAAAAAAAGCTATTAATGAGGTGCAATCAAAAATGGAGGCTCTTACTGCTAGGATAAATGAGGCAGAAGACAGAATAAGTGATATAGAAGACCAAATGACAGAGAATAAAGAAGCTGAGCAAAAGAGAGACAAACAACTACTGGACCACGAGGGGAGAATTGGAGAGATAAGGGATGCCATAAGACGAAACAACATTAGAATAATTGGGATTCCAGAAGAAGAAGAAAGAGAAATAGGAGCAGAAGGTATACTGGAGAGGATTATTGTAGAGAATTTCCCTAATATAGCAAGGGGAACAAGCATCAAAATCCAGGAGGTGCAAGAACACCCCTCAAAATCAATAGGAATCGGTCCACACCCCACCATCTAATAGTAAAATTTACAAGTCTTAGCGACAAAGAGAAAATCCTGAAAGCAGCACGGGACAAGAAGTCTGTAACATACAATGGTAAAAATATTAGATTGGCAGCAGACTTATCCACAGAGACCTGGCAGGCCAGAAAGAACTGGCATGATATATTCAGAGCAGTAAATGAGAAAAACATGCAGCCAAGAATACTTTATCCAGATAGGTTATCATTGAAAATAGAAGGAGAGATAAAAAGCTTCCAGGACAAACAAAAACTGAAAGAGTTTGTAAACACCAAACCAGCTCTACAGGAAATATTGAAAGGGGTCCTCTAAGCAAAGGGAGACGCTAAAAGTATTACCAGAAAGGAACAGAGACATTATACAGTAACAATCACCATACAGGCAATACAATGGCACTAAATTCATATCTCTCAATAGTTACCCTGAACGTAAATGGGCTAAATGCCCCAATCAAAAGACACAGGGTTTCAGAATGGATAAAAAAACAAAACCCATCCATATGCTGCCTACAAGAAACTCATTTTAGACCTGAAGACACCTCCAGATTGAAAGTGAGGGGGTGGAAAACAATTTACCATGCTAATGGACATCAGAAGAAAGCTGGGGTGGCAATCCTTATATCAGATCAATTAGATTTTAAGCCAAAGACTATAATAAGAGATGAGGAAGGACACTACATCATACTCAAAGGGTCTGTCCAACAAGAAGATCTAACAATTTTAAATATCTATGCCCCTAACATGGGAGCAGCCAACTATATAAACCAATTAATAACAAAATCAAAGAAACACATTGACAAGAATACAATAATAGTTGGAGACTTTAATACACCCCTCACTGAAATGGACAGATCATCCAAGCAAAAGATCAACAAGGAAATAAAGGTCTTAAATGACATACTGGACGAGATAGACGTCACAGATATATTCAGAACATTCTACCCCAAAGCAACAGAATACACATTCTTCTCTAGTGCCCATGGAACATTCTCCAGAATAGATCACATCCTGGGTCATAAATCAGGTCTCAACAGGTATCAAAAGATTGGGATCATTCCCTGCATATTTTCAGACCACAATGCTCTGAAGCTAGAACTCAATCACAAGA
The DNA here is from genome assembly GCA_003697995.1 of Taxidea taxus jeffersonii. Classification (NCBI taxonomy): domain Eukaryota; kingdom Metazoa; phylum Chordata; class Mammalia; order Carnivora; family Mustelidae; genus Taxidea; species Taxidea taxus. Next base: position 27,616 of record RCUC01000648.1, on the reverse strand, counting down.
GGAAATTTGGAAAGAGCACAAATACATGGAGACTCAACAGCATCCTTCTAAAAAATGAATGGGTCAACCAGGAAATTAAATAAGAATTGAAAAAAACCATGGAAACAAATGATAATGAAAACACAATGGTCCAAAATCTGTGGGACACAACAAAGGCAGTCCTGAGAGGAAAATATATAGCGGTACAAGCCTATCTCAAGAAACAGGAAAGGTCTCAAATACACAACCTAACCCTACACCTTAAGGAACTCGAGAGAGAACAACAAAGAAAGCCTAAACCCAGCAGGAGAAGAGAAATAATAAAGATCAAAGCAGAAATCAATGAAATAGAAACCAAAAAAACAATAGAACAAATCAATGAAACGAGGAGCTGGTTCTTTGAAAGAATTAATAAGATTGATAAACCCCTGGCCAGACTTATCCAAAAGAAAAGAGAAAGGACCCAAATAAATAAAATCATGAATGAAAGAGGAGAGATCACAACCAACACCAAAGAAATACAAACAATCATAAGAACATATTACGAACAACTCTATGCCAACAAATTCGACAATCTGGAAGAAATGGATGCTTTCCTAGAGACATATCAACTGCCAAAACTGAACCAGGAAGAAATAGAAAACCTGAATAGGCCCATAACCAGTAAGGAGATTGAAACAGTCATCCAAAATCTCCAAACAAACAAAAGCCCAGGGCCAGATGGCTTCCCAGGGGAATTCTACCAAACATTTAAAGAAGAATTAATTCCTATTCTCCTGAAACTGTTCCAAAAAATAGAAATGGAAGGAAAACTTCCAAACTCATTTTATGAGGCCAGCATCACCTTGATCCCCAAACCAGACAAGGATCCCATCAAAAAAGAAAATTACAGACCAATATCCCTGATGAACACAGATGCGAAAATTCTCACTAAAATACTAGCCAATAGGATCCAACAGTACATTAAAAGGATTATTCACCACGACCAAGTGGGATTTATTCCAGGGCAGCAGGGTTGGTTCAACATCCGCAAATCAATCAATGTGATACAGTACATTAACAAAAGAAAGAACAAGAACCATATGATACTCTCAATAGATGCTGAAATAGCATTTGACAAAGTGCAACATCCCTTCCTAATCAAAACTCTTCAAAGTGTAGGGATAGAAGGCACATACCTCAATATTATCAAAGCCATCTATGAAAAACCCACGGCAAGTATCATTCTCAATGGAGAAAAACTGAGAGCTTTTCCGTTAAGGTCAGGAACACGGCAGGGATGTCCACTATCACCACTGCTATTCAACATAGTACTAGAAGTCCTAGCCTCAGCAATCAGACAACAAAAAGAAATTAAAGGCATCCAAATCGGCAAAGAAGAAGTCAAACTATCGCTCTTTGCAGATGATATGATACTATATGTGGAAAACCCAAAAGGCTCCACTCCAAAACTGCTAGAGCTCATACAGGAAATCAGTAAAGTGTCAGGATATAAAATCAATGCACAGAAATCAGTTGCATTTCTTTACACCAACAACAAGACAGAAGAAAGAGAAATTAAGGAGTCAATCCCATTTACAATTACACCCAAAACCATAAGATACCTAGGAATAAACCTAACCAAAAAGGCAAAGAATCTATACTCAGAGAACTATAAAGTACTCATGAAAGAAACTGAGGAAGACACAAAGAAATGGAAAAATGTTCCATGCTCATGGATTGGAAGAATAAATATTGTGAAAATGTCTATGCTACCTAAAGCTATCTACACATTTAATGCAATGCCTATCAAAATCCCATCCAATTTTTTCAAAGAAATGGAACAAATCATCCTAAAATTTATATGGAACCAGAAAAGACCTCGAATAGCCAAAGGAATATTGAAAAAGAAAGCCAAAGTTGGTGGCATCACAATTCCCGACTTCAAGCTCTACTACAAAGCTGTCATCATTAAGACAGTATGGTACTGGCACAAAAACAGACACATAGATCAATGGAACAGAATAGAGAGCCCAGAAATAGACCCTCAACTCTATGGTCAACTAATCTTCGACAAAGCAGGAAAGAACATCCAATGGAAAAAAGACAGCCTCTTCAACAAATGGTGCTGGGAAAATTGGACAGCCACATGCAGAAAAATGAAATTGGACCATTTCCTTACACCACACACGAAAATAGACTCAAAATGGATGAAGGACCTCAACGTGAGAAAGGAATCCATCAAAATCCTTGAGGAGAACACAGGCAGCAACCTCTTCGACCTCAGCCGCAGCAACTTCTTCCTAGGAACAACGCCAAAGGCAAGGGAAGCAAGGGAAAAAATGAACTATTGGGACTTCATCAAGATCAAAAGCTTTTGCACAGCAAAGGAAACAGTCAACAAAACCAAAAGACAACTGACAGAGTGGGAAAAGATATTTGCAAATGACATATCAGATAAAGGGCTAGTATCTAAAATCTACAAAGAGCTTAGCAAACTCAACACCCAAAGAACAAATAATCCAATCAAGAAATGGGCAGAGGACATGAACAGACATTTCTGCAAAGAAGACATCCAGATGGCCAACAGACACATGAAAAAGTGCTCCACATCACTCGGCATCAGGGAAATACAAATCAAAACCACAATGAGATACCACCTCACACCAGTCAGAATGGCTAAAATGAACAAGTCAGGAAATGACAGATGCTGGCGAGGATGTGGAGAAAGGGGAACCCTCCTACACTGTTGGTGGGAATGCAAGCTGGTGCAACCACTCTGGAAAACAGCATGGAGGTTCCCCAAAAAATTGAAAATAGAGCTACTTTATGACCCAGCAATTGCACTCCTGGGTATTTACCCTAAAGATACAAACGTAGTGATCGAAAGGGGCACGTGTACCCGAATGTTTATAGCAGCAATGTCCACAATAGCCAAGTTATGGAAAGAACCTAGATGTCCATCAACAGATGAATGGAGAAAGAAGAAGTGGTATATATATATACAATGGAATACTATGCAGCCATCAAAAGAAATGAAATCTTACCATTTGTGACGACATGGGTGGAACTAGAGCGTATTATGCTTAGCGAAATAAGTCAACTGGAAAAAGACAACTATCACATGATCTCCTTGATATGAGGAAGTGGAGATGCAACGGGGGTGGGAGTTAAGGTGGTAGGAAAAGTAAAAATGAAACAAGATGGGATCGGGAGGGAGACAAACCAAAAGAGACTCTTAATGTCATAAAACAAACTGAGGGGGGTGGGGGGAAGAGGGGTTGGGAGAGGGTGGTGGGGTTACATTATATGTTTAAATAAAGCTTAAAAAAAAATAAAAAAAAATTGTGGTAAACTACGTTCTTTCACCAATGGGTCAGACTAGTCACTTAGAATGACAAATGGGGAATAACAGACAACAGGGATTACACACAACCTACTGGATGACCCACCCTAAGTTGTTATATGCTTTCAGAAAGAAGAAAGAGAGAGATTAAGATTCTTCTTCCTCAGAGCTGAGATGGGGGCAGTGGGTGTGTGTTACAGAACAAAATAATCAGTTGGATGCCTGGGGACTTACCTCACTTCCTCCTCCAGTCCTGTCTCCTTGAATGGAGTAAAAAATAAAATAGCCCGGATTTAATACTTATGAATTCTATGGAGCATCTCTGAGGAAGAAATGCTCATGAATATTTTTTCCTCACAAAATGGATTTTCCACAAAGAGACTGAATATATTGTGAATTCATTGTCAAAAGAAAACTTTGGTCTTACTTCTTTGATATTCTATATAGATTTGGAGGTGGGAGTGAAAGAATAGGAAAGGAAAATCTAGCACTCAAGACAAGGGTTTGCCTCATAATCTGCCATGATGGTAGTAAAACAAAACTGTAAAGATAAATTTGTAAGTAAAAGTTTACTTGTCAGTTCTAATTCCAGAAGTATGAGAGTTTTAACTCTCTCCATATCCAGAATCTATAAATTACGGATATAAAGCTTAAAGAATATCTTCTAAAGAGCACTGAAAAGCTGACAAAGCAGTGAAGAAATACCAGGCCAAAATCTAAGTGAAAGTGGGAACCTGGAGAAAGCAAGATACTACCAAAGCTACCATAGTCTCAAAGATATTTACCAACTTAGCAAATTCAAGGAGCAAGGGGAACAGAAGACAGAGACCAGAGGCTGCTCAAGAGAAGTCAAATGGAAAAACATCACTCCATTAAGTTGGAACTCCAAAGGGATACACCCTCACAATGAAACCCACCTTAACAAAATCACCTGACACTGAGCAGAAAGATGGGGGAAACACCTTCGTTTGAATTTGCAGTGTATGTGAAGTAATCTCAAGTAGGTTCAATCTGTAGGTATTCCTAGGCAGCTGACAGACAAACAGACTTCTGATGGAATGTATCTTATTCTATGAATTCTCACAAATAATTTTCCAAAGAAAATATATAGCAAACAATAAAAAATAACAAATTATATAAAGAAACAAGATACCAGGAAAGAACTAGATATACACAGACAACAGAAATAGACCCATAAAGTCTTCAGATATTTACATGATTAGTCCCAAATTATAAAACAACTATGCTTACTGCTTTTTTCTTTTTTTTTCTTTTCAGCAATAAAAGACAAACTTGAAAATAAATGTGATGAACTATGTTTTTAAAACTACCTGGCAGATTCAGAAATGAAGCAAATTGAATCTGGAAGTGAAAAACACAAAAAATAAAATGTACAACTCCATGGATAAGTTTGATAGCAGATTGGACACAGCTAAAGAGGAAATTGCAAACAAGAAAGTAAGTCAAAATAAATTATTCAGAATATAGCAGAAAGAAACGAAGAATGGAAATTATCAAAGGCTAGTTGATAAAATGAGCATAGGGTGAAAGTTTTAATATATGTCAAATCAGATTTCTAGATTTATTCAAGTACAATTTGTTCAAGAAAAAAGAATGAAATAAAGAAACTTTCAGGAAAAAAAGAATTTGCCATCAGTAGAGTCTCACTAACATATTAAGTATATGTTTCTTTTTAAAAAAGGATTTATTTATTTATTTTAGAAAGAGGGAAAGAGTACATGCGTGTGCAAGTTGGGGGGAAGAGCAGAGAGAGAATCTTCAAGCAGACTACCCACTGAGCGGTGGATCCTGACTTGGGGCTCAATCCCATGACCCGTGAGATCATGACCTAAGCTGAAACCAAGAGTCAGATGTTCAACCAACTGAGTCACTCAGGTGCCCCTTACGTAGTTATTTCTGAGAGAAGAAAAAGTTATCCAGAGGGAATGTCTTTGATGAAAGAAGAAATGAAGAACTCCAGGGGGGGAAAGGAATGATCACTGGCTATATAAAACAATAATAATAAAGTCATGTGGGGTTAAATAAAATGAGAAAAAATTATTTCAATAATAGAATGTAATCCAAAGATAAGGATAAAATATTAATAAATTTTAACCTCAAAATTGTGCATGCAACAGTATGCATGCTGCAGTTTTTAAAAGAGTAGAACCACCATACATTACTTTGAAAACAGTGGAGGAAGGAAAATAGAATAAGAAAAATTAGCCAATCCAAAATCAAATAGGAAAGAGAAGAAAAATAAACACAGAACAGTCAGAGGAATGAGAAAGCACAGTGTAATGTGATGTATATTGCTATGGAGCAAATGTTTGTGTCTTCCCAAAATTCATATGTTGAGAGTCCTAACCCCCAATATAATGGTATTTGGAGATAGTGTCTTTGAGCAGTAATTAGACGTAGATGAGAATCCTAAGAGTGGGATTAGTATCATTGTAAGAAGAGGAAGAGAGATCAGAACTAGCTCTCTCTGCCATGTGAGGACCCAGTGAGAGCCAAATTAACTGGTATCTTGATCTTGGACTTCCTAGCCTCCAGAATTGGAAGAAATAAATCTCTGTTGTTTAAACCACCCAGTCTGTGACATTTTGTTATAGCAAACTAAGACATACATAAACTCAGATATATTGATACTACATTAACTATAAAAGACTAAATGTGCTTATGAAAGATAAAAATTGTCATGCTGGAAAAATAATTGAACAATATGCTGTATGTATATCCCCCAATAAAGGTTAAAGCAAATGGATGAAAACATAAATAGTTTGTAAATTTTAACAAAAAGAAAGGAGTTATAGATAATGTCTGAAAACAGAAATTAAGGTAAAAAGCATTAAAGCAATAAAGAGGATCACTTCTAATGATAAAGTCCAATTAACAAAGAAGACACAATAATTTTAAATACAAGCACTTAACAAAATTTAAAATGTAAATATTTAGAACTACATGGAGAAATAGACAAATCCACAATCATAGTAGGAAATTTTAACATACCTTCTCAGTATTTCTCACTATTATAAAACATTAAAAAATCAGTAAATGTACATTCTCCTCAATAAATGGTGATAGAACAATGGATATCCATAAAGAAAAAGATAATAAACTTGGAGCCCTACTCACATCAGACACAAACATCAATTCTAGACAGAAAGACCTAAAGTGAAGGATAAAATTATAAAGACTTTGTGACCTCAGAGAGGGGATTTATTAAGCAATAGTACAATAAGTACTAGTCATAAAGGAAATAAGTGATAAATTTAACTACAACAAGAATAAGAAATTCTGTTCATCAAAAAACTCAATAAAGAGAGGGACATGACATCCATAGAGGGTAGTAGTGACAGGATAACATTTAATTATTAATAACGAGGATATATAAAGAATATGGATCAAAGAGAAAAAGGCTGGTGGCAATAAAAAAAGGAGCAAAAAACTTAGATAGGAACTTCAGAGGAGAAAATCCAAATGGCAAATAAATAATAAAGTAGCATTCACTCTCATTAATAATTAGGCAGATATAAATGAAAACCACAAAAAGAAGTAACTATAGGCCCTGCAAACACTTGCAAAAAAGGGAAAAGTTTAATAATAGGATGTGTTGACAAAGACATAGAATAGTGAGAACTTGTACACTGCCCATGAAAATAAAATCAGTACGGAAAATACTGCTTTGGAAGTTTGGCCTGATCTCACCCTACGACAGAGCGATTTCAGTCCTATATTTTATCCCAAACTACTGCATATGTGTATAAAGATACAGAGACAATAATGTTCACGGCAGCATTTTTTGTAATAGCCAAAAATTCAAAACAACTCAATGACCATTGAAAGTAGAGAAGATAAATTACAGTATAGTCACAATGGAATATAAGCAGTCACTTCCTTGCTTGAGGTACCTAGTGTCCTGAGTTTTGTGATCATTGTTTCCCTATTTTCATTGTAGTTTGTCATCTCTTATGTATTCCTAAATCATATAACTTAGTTTTGGTTATCTTTGGTTGTACATAAATGGAATGTGGGCTGGTTTGGGGTTTTGTGGGTTTTTTGGGTCTTTCCCCCTTATCATGGTTTGTGAGATTCATGTGCCTGTACGTGGGCTTTCTCTTTCTTTGCCCAACATGCACAGAAACACACACAAACTCATGAACATGGAAGAAAGCAAAATTCTACTTTTTCCAAACAAAAAGTCCCACAAAGGATATTCATATTACTTCAGAGGTGCAGGTCATCCAAGTTCAGAGATTCAAAGAGTCCCTCTAGTGAACCAAGTGAGAGATCAGCTATCTAGCATCTTGATTATAGCTGAAAAGCCTGTCTCACCTTAGCAAGCCACTTCTCTAGCTCAAAGTACATAATATTTTGCCTATATATTAGTCATCAATACAGTTATTTATTTATCTTCTGTTTTCTCCACTAGAACATAAGTTCTAAGAGGACATGGCTTTGTTTTGTTTACTACTGTATGTTCCACCACCTGGAACAGCAGTTCTGGTCCAGAGTAGCTGCTGATTCAATATTAATTATGAACATATAATGGAGTATCTCTTAGAGCTGTCCTTTTAAAGTTATTTTTGCTACTACTTTATACTTACTCTCCAACGTAGGCTGGTGCCAGTTAGACTTTTCATAATGTTGTGCATGCAAGTATTGGCCAGAATGCGTCATAACATTGACTTAAGAAATGTGGCACCTTCACATTTTAAAAGCCTGACAGCCCTCCAGATTTCCAACTTGCTTTCTGGAGAGAGATAATGAAGATGAGCTTGCAAGGTGGGAGTACTTCTCAAGCACATTTTAGTCACTTGGGTTATTTCATTGTTTCTGCCAATAGTCATTCCCTACTGCTGAGGCAGCCAAGGATGGGTGGCATTCCAGACTCAGGTTCACAAAGAAGAAATAACATGGGGTAAGATTCTCAGCACTTTCTAAGGGTGATTCTTCTTTCACATTTTATTGACCCCAAAGGCCTGCAAATTAACATTACCTTCCCTCTAGCTACTATTTTTTTTAATGAGTAAAATATTTTAGAGGGATTTTAGAGCAGTTTCTACCTCTTAAAAAAAACACTGATTCTATCTGTAGAATCACTGTAGTTATCTGTTTCTTTAGCCATAGATTCCCCTGTTGATTTCAGTGCCCTAGGAAAAAGGCACGTTTTAGAGGAGCTTTACAGAAAGGTCCACAGGGGCACTTGTGTGGTTCAGTCAGTTGAGTATCTGCCTTTAGCTCAGGTCATGATCCCTGGGTCTTGGGATTGAGCCTCGCATTGGGCTCCCTGCTCAGTGGAGAGTCTGCTTCTCCCTCTCTTTCTACCCCTGCTGTTCTCCCTGCTTGTAATCTCCTCCCCACCCCCATCCCCCCACCGTCAAATAAGTAAATAATAAAATCTAAGAAAAAATAAATAAATAAAAAGAAAGGTCCATACAGCTGTGTACAAGTGGGTATTTTAGGCTAAAGATAACTGAGGTTACAGCTCAATCCCAATCATTCTCAAGGCTTCCTAACTGGTGGGATACCTGAATTAAGGTAGATAGATTAGTTTACAAAATCAGACAATCCAACCAATGCAACCAACCAACCAAGTAGTCCAACCAACACTTGAGCTCTTCTTAACTAAAACCTCCTGGGTCTTCTCATTCTTGCAGGAATCTCCAGAACTTCTGAGACACTTGTTTTTTACTCAGGTCTATTAGGTAGCCCTATGTTCTCAAATAAAGAGCAGCTCTGGCCATCTTTTCTATGCCAAGATCATACCAATCCAAGGGAATTCACTACTGTCTTCCACTTAGGCCAAGATTAGAATCAGGAGAAGACTGAGAAACATTTCTCCATTACCTCTGAAATTTGTACCTATTTCTTAATGTTCACTTTTCTCCCAGTCTTAGTTAGATGAGCTTATTCATTTAGTAATATATAGTCAAAACGTTTAAGTTATTGTATCTCTGTTTAATAAACAAAAATTTCCCATGCACATTCTAATTCATGAAAGTTTTACAACAAAATATAACCAATGTCGATGCACATGAAGAAATAAAAATCTCTTAACAGATTAAAAAGATAACCATACAAAATAATTATAAAACTGCATTGTTAGGTTTATAACACATAAAGATGTAGTAGAAAGAAAGTGAAACAGATAACAGCTTATATTTGAGTCCTTATGTCTTTGGCTCAATATGTAACATTCAACAAACCATTTTGCCTTTTGGTATTTTAGTTTCTGTTAAAAGAAGGATATAACCCATACACTAATTATGTCACAGATGGGAAAATCAAATGAAATCACAATGTGAAATCATTTATAAAAAGGACATTTCCATGAATGTGAGAAAGTATGTTTATGACCATTATTACTGTTTTACAGTAGATAACATATGTAAAATGTCTGACACATCATAGGTTCTCAATAAAAATTTTCCCTTTTCCTCCCTATTTTCCTAAGAAGCCAGCTCAGTTTTACTCCCCACACCCAGGCCACCCATTCTGTCCTCTTTTATCTTATTAATGAGAATTTAGAGGAAAGAAAGGATCATCTTTACATCTTCCTTTCTTGGCTTTAGCTTCTGTTTTCCAGGATCCACTAGGGCTAAAAGTGCTCTCACATGTCCCACCTCCAAGAGCTCTTAAACTTAGAGGCTCAGGCAACCTATGATACTATTTATGGACTGAAAGACCTTAAAATACAAATATGTCCTGACCAAAAACTCCCCTTTCACATGATTTCAACCTCTGAAGAGTTTTCTCTGAGTATCAAACAGGATTGATTTTACTTCACTGAGCACTTACACTGTGAAGCACAACCAGACACAAAGATGAGTCTGAAACAAGCCCTCTCATGAAGAGCATTGCAGAGTAAAAGTGGGAATGCATGAGCACATGCACACCAACACGGGAAGAACTGAGAGCTTGGGAGTGTAACAAATGCCTCTGGAAATGGGAGGGATTTAACTGAGGAAACAAGGAAGGCCTTTAAATTGAGGAGGTGCCATTTGATCAGGACTTGGAAAGATAAGAGAGAGACTGGGCCCAGTGGGTGAAGAAAGGAAAATGTGGGATGGGGGAATTCAGTGTCAAGAAATAGTGAATCATACAAGAAGAAAATGAGTAAATATGGTCATGGCTAGCTTAACTTAAAGGTGTGTTCAGATCAGCTAGTTTTACCTTTCTTAATGATTTGAATTTAACCTTGTTCTCACACCTTATTAGAAAAACCAACAAATAAGGTTCATTAAGTAATATGTCACACATTGCTTCCAGAAAACCTATTCTGAACTTCAGAAATTGTGGACAATAACTTGTCTTTGAAATTTAACATGGCTTACTTTGGAAAACAGTGTAGAGATTCCTCAAAAAATTAAAAATAGAGCTACCCTATGACCCTGCAATTGCACTACTGGGTATTTACCCCAAAGATACAGATGTAATGAAAAGAAGGGCCATATGTACCCCAATGTTTAATAGCAGCAATGGCCACAGTCGCCAAACTGTGGAAAGAACCAAGATGCCCTTGAATAGATGAATGGATAAAGAAGATATGGTCCATATATACAATGGAGTATTATGCCTCCATCAGAAAGGATGAATACCCGACTTTTGTATCAACATGGACGGGACTGGAAGAGAATATGCTGAGTGAAGTCAGTCAAGCAGAGAAAGTCAATTATCATATGGTTTCACTTATTTGTGGAGCCTTAGGAATAACACGGAGGACATTAGGAGAAGGAAAGGAAAAGTGAATTGGGGGAAATTGGAGGGGGAGATGAAGCATGAGCGACTATGGACTCTGACAAACAAACTGAGGGTTTTGGAGAGGAGGGATGTGGGGAGATGGGTAAGCCTGGTGATAGATATTAAGGAGGGCACGTATTGCATGGAGCACTGGGTATGGTGCATAAACAATGAATCTTGGAACACTGAATAAAATAAAATAAAGTTAAGATGTTAAAAAAATAAAAGAAAATAAAATAAAAGTTAACATGGCTTTTGCACCAGTCTGTTTCCAGCCCTCCATTTCTTTGATGTCACTTAAAAAAAAAAAATTCTACAATTTTCCTTAGGAAAGCTTTTTACTCTATAAGTTGCTTTATTTCATAATAGAAACTGTACCTGATTTGTAGTTTAAGTATTTTGTAAACATATAAAGAATAGAAAACAGACATGTTTGAGCAGTCAAGTTTCTTCAAAATGTGCTTCAGAAAAAAGTGCTTGAAATGATGTAAATCTAGATGCAATGAATATGTGAGGCACACGGCAATGTTATCAATTGCAGAAGCTTGATTAGCATGTGTGCCATGTTTGGTATATTTAAATTATTTTTAGCAATTGTGCTAATGCCATGCCTTATATTTTTTTGACTCAGTATAATATGTTCATTATATGAAGAGTATAATATGTTCATTATACGAAAAGCCAGCTTTGCATTGCATTTTTACATCATGTTCCCTATGTTTAAGGAATATATTAGTTTGTGTTTTTGCAAAAGAGCATTTAGCTGTGTTTATAAACTTTGACAAATAACTAACAATCTTTTGTCAATATTTAGTCAGGCTGATATCACATCACTAAGCCAAGTATTAGAATAAAATATCAGTATTGTCAAGAAATTTTACTTTACCAGAATTATTTGACAGAGCAACCAATCAAGAAAAACAAAGAGTCTCCTGCTAAATATCACATTTAACAAGATCATCTGACCAATCAGGACAAGGTCCTTGTCACAATCACTGACTTGAGTTTTGTTCTGTAAATCCTAATGGATTCTGACATAGGTGGCATAAACTCAGTGTTTTTTGAAAGATCCATTTGTAAAATCTGCTCTAAGTGGGTATCCTGATATGACAGTAAAATCAATGTTGGCCCTTCCTCTCTCTTTCACACTGTACACACACACACGATACACTCACAAGTTCAGAACAAATGCTCAAAATCAAGCATTGGTGTCCTGAAAATGTGTTCCAAAGAATGTCTATTATATTGTCAAAAGGAATTCTGCTCCCTGAGGCATATGCAACTATGAGAATGCTCTGTATGTTTACTGTTTCCACACTCTGCCACAATCTATTACAGGACATGGAAATTTCTGTATGGAACATTAAATGTACTAACCAGTGAAATGAACATTAAGATTTGTCAACAATACTAAACTACGGTACAACAGAAATTTTCTCTGCAGGCACACATCTTTCTTATTCTTATGGTTTTATGGAAGACATCCAAAGAAAGCAAATGTAATCAATTCCATCCCTTCTTACTACTTATATATTTTGGTATAAAACAAGTAATCTGTTAAGTATCATAACAGAAATACTTTTAAATAATGTTACTTTTTTGTATTTTTTGTTTTAAGGATGATTAAAACTTTTAGAATTCCTGTGGTAAGGAGAAGATAATTACTTGTTCTTTTCAATGCAATGATTAAAATTGAGATGATAACAGTGATTCACAGAAATCTGCCATGGTACAAGTTTCTATTTTGAGGATATATTATTAATTTATTTTTAAGACAATTCAAACCAGTCTCCAAACAGAGGTTGATTTTTAATTAATTTTGTAATAATAATTTCAGCACACAAATTACTACTTAAAATCAACATCAAGGGGCACCTGGGTGGCTCAGTGGGTTAAGCCTCTGCCTTCGGCTCAGGTCATGATCTCAGGGTCCTGGGATGGAGCATGCATTGGACTCTCTGCTCAGCATGGAGCCTGCTTCCCCCTCTCTCTCTCTCTGCCTGCCTCTCTGCCTACTTGTGATCTCTCTCTCTGTCAAATAAATAAAAATCTTTTTAAAAAAATCAACATCAAAATTTACTCATTCTTTTTTCACATTTCTAATTAAATGCCATTCTGTTGTTTGATCAATACAAAAATAAATAGCTTTCTTTTTGAATAACTGAAGAAGTTAGCTAAGTTTATAAAGAAAGGAAAATAATAAAACTTCACTAAAAGAGTAGAAAATAAAAGTGAACCAGGTTAATCAAACACCAGCTTTCTGGCTAAGCTTTTCCTTTTGCTTGACCATGTTACTGCTTTGAGCTCATAGTCCCAAGCCCCATTCATACTTTCCCACATAAACAATTCAGTTTTCTCAGCAAGCTCTGAGCTGCTAAGAAACTGGTTATGTGGGGCACCTGGGTGGCTCAGTGGGTTAAAGCCTCTGCCTTCAGCTCGGGTCATGGTCCCAGAGTCTTGGGATGGAGCCCCAAATCGGGCTCTCTGCTCGGCAGGAAGCCTGCTTCCTCCTCTCTTCTCTCTGCCTGCCTCTCTGCCTACTTGTGATCTACATCTGTCAAATAAATAAATAAAATCTTAAAAAAAAAAAAAAGAAAGAAACTGTCTATGTTTCAAAGTGAAATTGGGGTGCCTGGGTGGCTCAGTGGGTTAAAGCCTCTGCCTTCGGCTCGGGTCCTGATACCAGGGTCCTGGGATCAAGCCCCACATCGGGCTCTCTGCCCTGCAGGGAGCCTGCTTCCTCCTCTCTCTCTGCCTGCCTCTCTGCCTACTTGTGATCCGTCTGTCAAATAAATAAATAAAATCTTTCAAAAAAAAAAGTGAAATTGAGTAGGTTAACTACTTTTCACTAAGGGTGGTCCTGACGGGATGAAATGCTTTCTTCAACAAATAGAAAAATTATATTTGTCAATGCTTCACTCTCTGGCTTTACAAGCCAGACCTGGTAACCTGGCAAAGAATGTCAAATTCCTAAAATTCACATTATAGGCTTTCCTTTGGATCTAGGAGGAAAGAAATTATTCCTGGGCTCTTTGTATTCAGAATGTTCCCAAGCATTGTCTCCTATTGCGAAGATGGCCAAAGGTTTGTGTCTACAGATGCCTAAAGGTGGCATCTTCCACATAATCTTTATGGAATAAGTATTCCTGACCTCTTGCCCTGTGCTGAAGTGTTCTGTTCCCAACCTAGCCTATAAAAGCACACTGAAATATGATAAATATGTAGCTATAGAAATAGACAGAAATAAATGAATGGGGACTCTTGTTAATATGCAAACACGCATCATGAATCTCTGGAAACATAAGAAACATTTCACATAATAAGGCATACTTGTTATCTGGTTACAAAAGCAAGAGGATATTTGTTAACATTTTTAAATTTTTAGGGGAAATTTAAGGATATTATGCAAGTCTAGGTACAACCAAAAACTATATATTTAAAGTATAAACACAAAAAAGCCCAGGTTCTAAGATCCAAGCCTAATCCTGGCCCAGCACCAACAATCTTAGTGACATGGGGCAAGTTCTTTAAGTTTTCTGAGGCTCAACCTCCTAACCTTGAAACAAAGGGATCAAGCCAATCCCCAAATTCCTTTGGTCATTGAATAAAAAATACCTATAACTGCCAAAGATCAAGAGATAGAGAATTCAGGATAGAGCCTACCCAGACTGCTCTGTTCCAGAGTTGTGTAAGTAGAGAACCAGGACACTTCAGAGGTCTCCTAGTCTGTAGAGAGGGCACAGAAGCAATAAAATTCCTGGAGCAGACACCCGAGCAACTTTAGTAGAGATCATATGCAGGTTGTATTCAGAACATTCAAGGGAGGGGCGCCTGGGTCCCCCAGTCCATTTGGCCGAAGACTCTTGGTTTCACTCAGGTTGTGATCTGATGGGTCCCTGGATTGAGCCCTACCTTGGCTCCTCTGTGCTCAGTGGGGAGTCTGCCCCTCCCCCCACCCAGGTACACACTCTTTCTCTCTCTCTCTCTCAAATAAATAAATTTACAGGAAGAAAAAAAAAGACATTCAAGGGAAATTCAGAGGTGTATCTTGGTTTCCTGCAGAGATGAAATAGAAAGTTGAATACTACTCCAAAGCTCTGATACAGGGTCAGAGTGGGAATGAGGATCAGTGCTTTCAGAGACAGAAAAGCAGGAATGGGAGGGAAAAATGTAATTTCCCTGTTTAAGTAACAGAGCACTGTGAATTTAATAAATCTCATCTGGATGTAGTTTGTCTCCACTTAGGGACATTAATAATATGTCCATCAACAGGACCATTTTTCTTGGTTATATGAAAGACCACACATGTGCTAGAGGGAAGAGTTAAACTAAGAAGCCTGTTAGGAAAGAGGAGTAGGCGGATTGGGGCTGTGGTCTCAGTCTGAGAACGAGAAATCACTTCAGTTTCCCTGTTGCACATGGTTACCACCCAAGTGGAGTTGTTTTACCAAATACTTTAAACTTCATGCTCTATCTATCTAGGGGCAGCAAGGATATGTAAATGGGAAATCAGAGGCTCACCCCATTTCCTAAGGCAGGGAATCAAGTTTCTTTTAATCAAGAAAAAGTCTTTTGAAAAGTAGAAAACTTTATGCAGTTTGTCAGATCTTTATTGCACTTGTTTGCACAACTTACTTAACCTTTCTATGCCTGTTTCCTCATCTATAAAACAAACATAGAACCAACTTCAAAGAGTTCTTCAGTAGATTGAGTAAATTAGCATAAGTAAAACAATTTAGAATAGTATCCAACAAATAGTAAGTGCCATATACACAAATATTTTGTTATTGTTGCTGTCACATCATCACACTCAACGATCAGATAACAATCAGCCTTCTTGATTTTCAAGAAAATCCAAAAATAAGGAACATTTGGAAATAAAATGAATTCCATTCCAGAATAACCAACTTTATCTGGTTTATTTTCTTTCAAGATTTTATTTAAATTCAAACTAGTACACATATAATGTAGTATTAGTTTCAGGGGTAGAATTCAATGATTCATCAATTTCATATAACACCCAGTGCTCATTTTATCAAGTGCTCTCCTTAATGCCCATCACCCAATTAACCCATCCCCCCACCAACATCCAGTATTTTCCCTATATTTTTAGAGTCTCTTATGGTTTGCCCCCCTCTCTTTCTTTATCTTATTTTATTTTCCTTCCCTTCTCTTGTGTTCATTTATTTTGCTTCTTAAATTCCACATATGAGTGAAATTACACAGTACTTGTCTTTCTCTGACTGACTTATTTCACTTAACATAATACCCTCTAGTTCCACCCACATGGTTGCAAATGGCAAGATTTCATTCGTTTTGATGGCTGAGTAATATTTGTATGTATGTATGTATGTGGGTGTGTATATATATATGTGTGTATATATATTCTTTACTTCTTTATCCATTCATCTGTCAATGGACGTTTGGGTTCTCTTCATTTTTTGGCTATTGTGGAGAGTGCTGCTATAAACATTGGGGTCCTTTCAAATCACTATTTTTGTATCCTTTGGGAAAATACCTTGTAGTACAAAGTAGAAAATACCTTGTAGTAATACCTTGTATTACTGGGCCTTAGGGTAGTTCTATTTTTAATGTTTTAAGGAACCTCCACACTGTTGTCTAGAGTGGCTGTACTAATTTGCGTTCCCATCAAGAGTGTAAGAGGGTTCCCCTTCCTCTGCATTTGTTTCCTGAGTTTTAATTTTAGCTATTCTGACAGGTGTGAGGTGGTATCTCATTGTGGTTTTGATTTATATTTTCCTGGTGATGAATGATGCTAAGCATTTTTTCGTATGTCTGTCAGTCATCTGTATGTCTTCATCAGAGAAATATCTGTTCATGTCTTCTGATTTCCTAAGTGGATTTTTTATTTTGGAGGTGTTGAGTTTGATAAGTTCTTTATAAATTCTGGCTATCAGCCATTTATCTGATAAATCATTTGGAAATATCTTCTCCCATTCCAGGTTGCCTTTTTACTTTTGTTGATTATTTCCTTCACTGTGCCAAAGCTTTTTATCTTGATGAAGTCCCAGTAGTTCATTTTGCTTTTGTTTTGCTTGCCTATGGAGACTTGACTAGTAAGAAGTTGCTCCAGCCAAGTTCAAAAAGGTTGCTGTCTGTGTTCTTCTCCAGGATTTAGACAGATTCCTGTCTCACATGAAGGTCTTTCATCCATTCTGAATTTATTTTTGTGTATGCCATAAGAAAGTGGTCCACTTTCATTCATCTGCAGATTGCTGGCCAAGTTTCCCAACACCATTTGTTGAAGAGATGGTCTTTTTTCCATTGGATATTCTTTCTTGCTTTGTGGAAGATTAGTTGACCATAAAGTAGTGGTTCCATTTCTGCCTTCTCTGTTCTGTTCTGTGGATCTATGTGTCTGTTTTTGTGCCTGTACCATAATGTCTTGATGATTACAGCTTCATAATGCAGCTTGAAGTCTGGAATTGTGATGCTTTCAGGTTTGCTTTCCTTTTTTTAAGATTACTTTGCCTATTTGGGGTCTTCTCTGGTTTCATACAAATTTTAGAATTGCTTGTTCTAGCTCTGTGAAAAATGCTGGTGGTATTGCATTAAAGGGGTAGGTTTCTCTGGGTAGTATAGACATTATAGCATATTTGTTCTTCTAATCCACGAGCATGGAATGTTTTTCCATTTCTTTGTGCCCTCCTCAATTTCTTTCAAGAGAGTTCTATAGTTTTCAGAATATGTGTCTTTTACCTCTTTGGTTGGGTTTATTCCCTGGTATATTTTGGTTTTGTTGCAATTGTAAATGGGATTGATTCCTTCGTTTCTATTTCTGCTGCTTCATTATTGGTGTATAGAAATGCAACAGACTTCTGTACATTGATTTTACATCTTGGCAACTTTGCTGAATTCCCATATCAGTTCTAGCAACTTTTTAGTGGAGTCTTTTGGGTTTTCTATATAGATTATCATGTCATTTTCAAAGAGTGAAAGTTTGACTTCCTCCTTGTCAATTTGGATGCCATTTATTTATTTTTGTTGTCTGATTGCTGAGGCTTGGACTTTCAGTACTATGTTGAACAACAGTGGTAAGAATGGACATCCCTGCCTTATTCCTGACCTTAGGAGAAATGTTCTCAATTTTTCCCCATTAAGGATGATATTAGCTGTGGGTCTTTTGTATATGGCCTTTATGATGTTGAGGTATGTCCTTCATATCCCTATTCTTTTGAGGGTTTTTTTCAAGAAACAATGCGTATTTTGTCCAAGTGCTTTTTCTGCATCTATTGAGAATATTATATGGTTCTTATATTTTATTTTATTAATGTGGTGTATCACCTTGATCGATTTGGGTATATCAAACTACCCACATGGTAGCCCAAGAATAAATCCCACATGGTCATGGTGAATAATTCTTTTAATGTACTGTTGATTCAATTTCCTGGTATCTTGTTGAGAACTTTGGCATCCATGTTCATTAGGGATATTGGTCTATTATTTTCCTTTATAGTGAGGTCTTTGTCCGATTTTGGAATCAGGGTAATGCTGGCCTCATAGAATGAGTTTGGAAGTTTTCCTTCCATGTCTGTTTTTTAGAACAGTTTGAGAAGAATAGATATTAACCCTTCTTTAAATGTCTGGTAGAGGGATGCCTGGGTGGCTCAGTGGGTTAAGCTGCTGCCTTCGGCTTGGGTCATGATCCCAGCGTCCTGGGATCCAGTCCCACATCGGGCTCTCTGCTCGGCAGGGAGCCTGCTTTTCCCCTCCCTCTCTGCCTGCCTCTCTGCCTACTTGTGTGATCTCTGTCTATCAAATAAATAAATAAAATCTTAAAAATAAATAAATAAATAAATGTCCGGTAGAATTCCCCTGGGAAGCCATCTGGCCCTGGACTCATTTGTTGGGAGATTTTTGATTACTGATTCAGTTTCTTTGCTGGTTATGGGTCTGTTCAGATTTTCTATTTCTTCCTGTTTAAGTTTCGATAGTTTATATGTTTCTAGGAATTTATCCATTTCTTCCAGATTGCCTAATTTGTTGGCATATAATTGCTCATATCATTCTCTCATAATTGTTTGTGTTGTAAGCTCTCCTCTGTAACTCATGATTTTATTTGGGTCCTTTCTGTTTTCTTTTTGATAAATCTGGCTGGGCATTATCAATTTTGTTAATTCTTTTGAAGAACCAACTCTTAGTTTCATTGATCTGATTTACTGTGGTTTCTTTATTTCTATATCATTTATTTCTGCTCTAATCTTTATTATTTCCCTTCTCTTGCTAGATTTAGGCTTTAAGAGTTGGTTGTGTATTTAAGACTTTTTTCTTACTTCTTAAGAAAGGCCTATATTACTGTATACTTCCCTCTAGGATCACCTTTCCTGCATCTCAAATTTGATGCAGTCCAAAACCTGTTGTGTTTTCGTTTTCATTTGCTTTCATGTATTTCTTTTTATTTCTTCTTTAATTTCTTGGTAACCCATTCATTCTTTAGTAGAATATTCTTTAACCTCCATGTATTTGTGGTCTTTCCAAATTTTTTCTTGTGGTTGACTTCAAGTTCCATAGAACTGTGGTCTGAAAATATGCATGGCATGATCTCAGTCTTTTTGTACCTGTGGAAGCCTAGTTTGTGACCAGTATGTGATCTATACTGAAGAATGTTCTATGTACACTTGAAAAGAATGTTTTTCTTCTGCTGCTTTAGGATGAAATTCTCTGAATATATCTGTGAAGTCCATCTGGTCCAGTGTGTCTTTCAAATCCCTTGTTTCCTTGTTGATCTTCTACATAGATGATCTGTCCATTGCTGTGAGTAAGGTGTTAAAGTCCCCTACTATTACTGTATTATTATCTTTAATTTTTTTATTAATTGATTTATATATTTAGCTGCTCCCAAGTTAGGGGCATAGATATCTACAGTTGTTAAATCTTCATGTTGGACAAACCTTTTAATTATTATATAGTGTCCTCCTTCATTTCTTATTACAGTCTTTGGCTTAAAATCTAATTTATCTGATATAGGTATGTCTACTCTAGCTTTCTTTTGGTGTCCATTATCATGATAAATTTTTCTCTACCCCCTCAATTTCAACCTAGAGGCGTCTTTGGGTCAAACCTGAGGCTCTTGTAAGCAGCATATTGATGGTTTTCCAGTTTTTATCCATTCTGATACCCCAGGTCTTTTGACTAGAGCATTTAATCCATTTACAACCACAGTAATTATTGAAAGATATGAATTTAGTGCCATTGTATTACCTTTAAAGTTGTTGTTCCTGTAGATTGTCTCTGTTCCTTTCTAGTATTTGTTGCTTTTGGTCTCTCTTTCCACTCAAAGTGTCCCTTTTAATATTTCTTGCAAAGTTGGTTTAGTGTTCACAAACTCCTTTAGTTTTTGCTTATCTTGGAAAGTCTGTATCTCCCCTCCTATTCTGAATGACAGCCTTGCTGGATAAAGTATTCTTGGGTGCACAATTTTCCCAATTATCACGTTAAAATTCCCTTCCATTCCTTTCTGACCTTCCAGGTCTCTGAGGACAGGACTGCTGCTAATCTTATGTATCTACCCTTATAGGTTAAGTATCTTTCATCCCTAGCTGTTTTCAAAATTCTCACTTCATCTTTGTATTTTTTGTTTCACTATGATATGCCATAGTGTTGCCTGTTTTAGTTGATTTTGATAGGAGTTCCCTGTGCTTCTTGGACTTGAATGTCTGTTTCCTTCCCCCAATTAGGGAAGTTCTCAGCTACAATTTGTTCAAATAAACATTCTGCCCCTTTTTCCTGCTTTTCTTCTTCTGGGACTCTTATGATATGGATATTGCTTTATGGAATTGCTGAGTTCCCTACATCTACCTTCATGATCTAATAGTTTTCTTGCCCTCTTCTTTTCAGCTTCATTATTTTCTATAATTTTATCTTCTATATCACTTATCTTCTCTGCTTCTTCAATCTTCATTGTGATTATATCCAGTCAGTTTGCATCTCAGTTATAACATTTTTTAATTTCAGCCTGACAATTTTTAGGTCCTTTATCTCTGCAACAAGTGTTTCTCTGATGTCTCTTATGCTTTTCTCTCTTTTTTATTTAAGATCTATTTGTTTATTTTAGAGATAGACAGAGAGAAAGGGGGGAGGGGCAGAGGAGAAGAGAGAATCTCGAGCACACTTCCCAATGTGCCCATGCAGGGCCTGACCCCACAACCCATGAATCATGACCTGAGCCAAAACCAAGAGCAGATGTTTAACTGACTAAGCTACTCAGGCACCCCAACTTCTATGCTTTTTTTCAAGCCCAGCTAGTAGTCTTATGACTGTTGTTCTAAGTTCTTATTCAGATATCTTGCTTTTATCTATTTTGAGCAAGTCCCTGGCTGTGATTTCTTCTTGAATGTTCTTTTGGGGAGAGTTCCTCTCTCTTGTCATTTTGGCTAAGTTTTTATCTTTTGTGTGTTATGAAAACTTAAGTTTCCTGCACCTGAGAGTAATTGTATATTAAAAAGTGGTCATACACTGTCCAGGACCTGGCACCTCAGGAAGTGTCTCTGGCATATGCTGTGAGCACTCTGCTGTTGTATTTTTGCTGCTTTTTCTTCCAGTCACTCCTCTGTAGATTCCCTCCTTTTGTGCAGTGGGGAGTGTCTGGACCTTTAACTAGGTGTGTTTTGCTTTATTCGTTGAAATTAGCCCAGATAGAAAAGAGAAGAAGATGCTGATCTAAAATAGAGAGATAGAGAGAACAGAGAAAGGAATGAAAAAAAAAAAAAAAAACCCAAAGCTATAATAAACAAACAAACAAACAAAAACTATAAGCCTGATTCCAAATAAAAAGGAAAAAAAAAAAAGAAAACAGAAGAAAAAAAGAAAACTGACCAAAAAAAGGGAAAAGGAAATGAAAAAATAAGCTAACAAACAAAGAAAAAACTTTAAGCCTGATTCCAAAGGAAGGTAGAAGGAGGAGGAGGAGAAGAAAAATACAGCTTCATCCCATTTCTACCAGTACTGCAGGTCAGCCTTTAAAGCACTGTATGTTCAGTAGACTTGGTGCATGTGGTATGCTACCTGTGCTGGTCTTCTGAGGGGGAGAGGCCCTCTGTGTTGGCTCAGAGTCAGTTCTGCCCTGGTAAATATGCACTTCCTAGGCACAGGGTTTGGTGTAAGCAGCTTCCATCTCCACTGGGGGCCACTGTTTTTGTTGTTCTCTGAAGTTCTACCATGTTGATGGTGAAGGGAAAATAGAGCCACCTGACCCTCATCCCTGGACAGGAGATCTCACACCCCCTGCTATTCAGGAAGCCCTCGGAGAAAAGCAAGGGCCATCAGCGCTCATTGCACCACAGCTCTCTTTTATTTTATTTTTTGGCATGCAGCTAGGTTTCAAAACTCCAACTCCTAAAGGACTGGGCACCATGTGGATTCACTCCTTCTGGAGTAGAGTCTCCCCACCATGCTGTGCCTAGTGTCCTTTGTCCCAAAAACAGTCCCATGCCTGCACAGTGCACAGAATGTATGTTGCAACACCGGGAAAGGCACTGATCAAGTTATTCATCTTGTGCAGGCACCACTGTCCCCTGGCCATGAAAGGCCATTTGCTGGTGTCTGCAAGGGTCTTTTGTCCTTGGAGAGGCTATAGGTGACGTTCTCTCCCAGTGTGACTCAGAAGATCTCTCCACCACTTTGTGCATTCTCCGGCTGGCATCCTCCTCCCCAGGAGCATGAGCCACGGCTTTGCTCCATTGAAAATCACACACCTCTAAAACCTGTGATACACAGATCTCGCTCACCAGTCTGTGGTGTGGCGAGATTTTCTTGTGCAGACCCAACACTGTCCTCTCTCAACCCCTCTCACTTTCTCTCCCTTTCCTCTCCCTGCAGAAAGGGCTCCCTTCCTTCTGCAGCATGAGTTTTTCTCTCCTCCAATTCCCTCCCATCACACTCACACCCATCACACTCTCCCTTCAAATCATGGAAACCCTGCTTCCAAAATTCATATCAATTTCCTGGGTGTACCAAGTGATCTGACTACAATACAGCTGTGACAGCTGTGTTTGAGAAATGAGGAAAGCCCAGGGTCCTCCTACTTCTCTGCCATCTTAACTCTCCCTATGTTGTACCCCAACTTTATCTGTTTTTAATAATTTTGAAGAGCAGGTAGGCAAAACCCAAGCCATTTCAAGAATTACTAGAGATATACACATTGCACCTACTTAAAGCAAACTATCAAAAACTAAAATGAAGGGTGTCCTATTTAACATATGGTCTCCTTATAACAAAATACAAGGAGACCATATATTTTAATCAATTCCTTTTTCTAAGAGCTTTTGTTCACACAAATGTAAAATAGTTGATTGCAATATTTGGTGCCAAGAGGCAATCAATGCTATCCAGAGAGAGAAAGCCAGCTTGCATTGCCAGGAGGAAATAAAAGCTTCAAGGTAAGTAAAGAGCTCTTTCCCAGGGAATGAGAAGTCAACTTTACATGTTTTGCCTAAGAAAGAAATGTGTCATTTTCCCTTAAGTTTACATTTGTTCCCCTCAAGATCCCTCTAGGCTCTCTGGAATTTGTATTTGGAGTCAACCTTGTTTTAGCAGTAATTTCCAATTGTTACCGTTCTAGCTAACACTGACCGTCTAAGAGAAAAAAATAAGGAGCAATTAAGATTATAGCAGAGTATTTTAACCCTGGCATTTTGACCCTGAGGACAGTTAGCACAAAATACAAACTGACCCAAGTAAAATTAGATTAAGTAGAAATTATAATGACAAAATAAAACTATCAATGCTAAATATATATGTAGTGAAGCATTTTTCTTTTTTAATAAAAAAATAGTTTGAGGAACGCCTGGGTGGCTCAGTTGGTTAAGCAGCTGCCTTCGGCTCAGGTCATGATCCCAGTGTCCTGGGATCGAGTCCCACATCGGGCTCCTTGCACGTCAGGGAGCCTGCTTCTCCCTTTGCCACTCTGTCTGCCTGTGCTCACTCTCTCTCTCTCTCAAATAAATAAATAAAATCTTTAAAAAAATTAAAAAAAAATAAAAAAGTTTGAAATCACATATTATTAATAACAATAAAAACTGCAAAAATTGACCTCAGAAATAATTTAATTTTTAGAGTAGTGACTAACAAAAAATAAACTAGGTAAAACTTAAGGTAAAAATTTATTGACCAAAAATCAATAGAAGAATCATATCATCTTATAAAAATTTGATGTGGAAGAACTGAATTGGAACAACAAAAATATTTAATGAAGTTGATGAAACTTAATGTGGATAAAAACATAATCAATGAATCAAATCTTTATTTTAAAATTGACACAGAAAATATGGTAGTGTAATTAAAATAATCCTAGTAGAATAAAAAAGGATAAAGCCATAAATAGTTTAACACTGTTATACAAAAAAATTAAGGAATCAATTTAACTAATAGAGTTTAATCTCCCCACCAAATAAAATAACAGTTCACTGACCCAAATTCATTAATGTTGATATAAATCTGATTTAAATGTTGGTGTACAGAAACAGCCAAAATATCCTCAGGTTTAAACTGGGTCAAAATGTCAGAAGCAAATTACAGGGGTCAAAAAGGCAAGGCCAAGATAGCCAATACCCAAAATAGTGTGCTGTCCACTGGGCTAATATAATATTTGCTCTTATGATTCCTCCATTTATGTACTAAGAATTCTAAAACTGACTAAATTGGTACATTAAATAAAGTGTAATTTTATATATTATAAACAAATATATATAATATATAAAATTTATATTATATAATATATATTATATATTATAAATTATATAAACAGATTCTTCTGTAGAGAATGGATTTATGTTAAAGAAAGTACAACTGTATTTAGGGCAATAACTAAAGCATAAACCATTGAGGAGTCTATTTTAAGTATCTAAATGCAAAGCACGGTTTTTGAATGAAGTCTTGCAGTGGAGATGGTATGACTAGAGAACTAGGGATGGAAGATAGGCAGATGGATTTGGTGGGATGTGAAGCTGAATTAATGAGTCTGGAGCGAGACAGAGCAATCAAGGCCAGCCATATAAATTTAGGAGTAAGCAGTTTGTTTATGGTCTTTAAACTATGGGACAAGATGAAATCACCTAGAAGAATACAAACAGAGAAAATGTATCTGAGTGTTCTCCAATATTCAGACTCTAAATGTTAAAGATTGGGCAAAGGAAGAGGAGACATCAGAGAGGAAGGAGGGAAACCAGAAGAGTGTGGCATCATGGAAGGAGAAGAAAATATTGCAAAAAAGAGAATGGCAACATGTGCTGAAGGAGAATAAGGTGAGAAAGAGAATAATTCTCCACTGGAGGAGCAAGAGAGATGGTCTCAGAAATGTGGATAAAAATGCATTTCCCAGAGGTAACCCAGATACAGTTTCAGTTGGTGTGGGGTAATGAGAGGATAGGAGGGAAGAAAGTGGAGTCAGTGCCTAAAGACAACATTAATGGGAAGTTTCCTTCTTTCTTTCCTCTTTCTTTCTTTAAAGGTTTTATTTTTTTATTTCACATAGAGAGAGAGACAGTGAGAGAGGGAACACAAGTAGGAGGAGTGGGAAAGGGAGAAGCAGGCTTCCCGCTGAGCAGAGAGCCCGATGTGGGGCTCGATCCCCGGACCCTGGGATCATGACCTGAGCTGAAGGCAGATACTTAATGAATGAGCCACCTAGGTGCCCCTCTAATGAAGAGTTTCTATGAGAAAAAGCAAAGTAATAGAATGGTAGGTGAAAGGTGGTAAGAGGGTCAATGGAGGCTTCACCAGTTTTTTTCAGAGCTGGTAATTAGGCATGTTTATATGTAGGTGCGAATGGTGGCAGAGGGACAATGGACAATTTTACAAAAAGGTCCTCGAGGAGCTACTAGCCTCAAGTGGACAAGGATTCCTTTTCCTTGTGAGATCAGAGGAGGTAGAGCCCTTGGTATAAAGTCACCAACTACTCTGGCTCTCAGCTTTTTTGGAAGAGGAGGCTGCTGAAGAATATTTCCTATGGGCTAACTTCAACAGTATTCCAATTCTCCCAAGCTCACTTACATTATTAAATACAGTTAAGCTTTCTTTAACGTAAGACTCTTAAAAAGAAGTGTAAATGTTGAGTGAACAGGTCAAAGAGAAAAGACCAAAAATGGTATCCAATTCACCTGCCGTTCCTATACAGCCATTCACCCCCAACTCCTGGGTGTAACACTCTTAGGATCTGGAGGTGTTTCCTCTAAAATAGCTACACTTTCAGAGCTTGCAAAACCAACAGTTCCTCCTGGCCCATGGTTCAGCAGTGAATCCCCCAGATATATCTTCTCTCGGAGGATGGAAATTGCAAAGGGTCTCAAGGCAATATTCTACATTGGAGTTTTTCCCTTTCTTTGAAAATTCCTATTCATCCCAGCAGAAGCAGTGCTCTGGGGTCCTTCTCTCCTTAGTCTATTATATCAGAAGTGGAGGCTTATTCTTCTTTGGCTCATTTATCTCAAGAATCTTGTCAAAAAGATGATAATTTCAGTATAGTCCTAATTACTATATCCTAATTAATACAAGGTTTATGAATGAAAATATAACTGATCATATTGAGCAGTAAAACATCATTTTGAATCATGATACATTTTGAGTTAAAATAACTCACTCACGGATTTCTCACAGCCCAAAAGACTTGGCTTCTATTTTTTCCAAAATAGGAAAAAAAAAATCTGCTGGTATATTTTCCACCTCAAGTTTAGAAAATCTCAAATGGAAATTTATAAAATAGCTTCTACAAATGATTATTTTTTTACCTACCTTTCCATCTTACAGGATCATATGTGTCAAATAAAATCTGTGAGAAGGATCTTTGAAGACTATAAAATGCTATTATCCGTCTAAGAGCAAACCTTAGAATATCTTCCTAGGTACAATGAAACCTAACAAGCATCAATAAAGAGGCTTTGAGAATAGAGATAGGAAAGTGCATATGTGATAACCCTTTCAGTTGAGGATTTGGGGTCCAAGTACTGTTGGAAGTCACTGGGGAAAACTACTTATTTATATATCTTAGGGGCAATGAGAGCACATCAAGGAAGAACAACTCTTGAAACCAGTGCTGCTCAAACTTTCATTTGCACGTGAATGACTTGAGGAACTTGTGAAAATGCAGATTCTGATTCTGTAAGACTAGGTTGGGGCCCCAGATTCCGTCTTTCTAGAAGAGTTCTGAGGTAATGTCCCGGCTTTGGTCCACAGACCATGTTTTGCACAGCAAGACTCAACTCTCAGGGGTTAGCTGAGGAATGAGCCAGGTGTCACAAAAAGAGGACTGGGTAAGATATAATGTCATGAAACAGCCAAGAAGCCTGACAACAGACATCTTTATTAGAAAGGGGGATTTAAATAAGACACATGTGTCAGGGTCATAAACTGAGATTCAAGGATGGGAAGAAAGCAAGATATGGGGTGGCCTGGGTTAATGAAGCATCAACAGCTATATGATGTTCTTCCTGAAGGATTTTTTTTAATAACTCTAAAGAGAGGAAATCCCTTCAGGAAGAAGAAATCAGCCTCTTGAAAGAAGGACCAAACATGCCATCAGCAACTGGTCTTTACCAGCCAACTTTTTTTTTT
>ML093120.1:20949-90491 GCA_003697995.1 Taxidea taxus jeffersonii | reverse complement strand
TGGGGAGACGACATGAACAGACAATTCTCCAAAGAAGACATACAAATGGTTAACAGACACATGAAAAAATGTTCATCACACTAGCCATCAGGGAGATTCAAAACAAAACCACCTTACACCAGTTAGAATGGCCAAAGTTAACAAGACAGTAAACAACATGTGCTAGAGAGGTTGTGGAGAAAGGGAACCCTCTTACACTGTTGGTGGGAATGCAAGTTGCAGCAGCCACTTTGGAAAACAGTGTGGAGATTCCATAAGAAATTAAAAATAGGGACGCCTGGGTGGCTCAGTTGGTTAAGCAGCTGCCTTCGGCTCAGGTCATGATCCCAGCATCCTGGGATCAAGTCCCGCATCGGGCTCCTTGCTCAGCAGGGAGCCCGCTTCTCCCTCTGCCTCTGCCTGCCATTCTGTCTGCCTGTGCTCACTCTCTGACAAATAAATAAATAAAATCTTAAAAAAAAAAAATTAAAAATAGAACTACCCTATGACCCTGCAATTGCACTACTGGGTATTTACCCCAAAGATACAGATGTAGTGAAAAGAAGGGCCATCTGTACCCCAATGTTCCTAGCATCAATGGCCACAATCACCAAACTGTGGAAAGAGCCAAGATGCTCTTCAACAGATGAATGGATAAAGAAGATATGGTCCATATATACAATAGAATATTATGCCTCCATCAGTAAGGATGAATACCCAATTTTTGCATCAACATGGATGGGACTGGAGGAGATTATGCTGAGTGAAAAATGCCAAGCAGTGAAAGTCAATTATCATATGGTTTCAGTTACTTGTGAAGCATAAGGAATAACATGGAGGACATTAGGAGAGAGAATGGAAAAGTGAATTGGGGAAAATTGGAGGGGGAGATGAACCATGAGAGACTGTGGACTCTGGGAAACAAACTGAGGGTTTTGGAGGGGAGGGGGCTAAGGGGTTGGGTGAGCCTGGTGGTGGGTATTATGGAGGGCATGTATTGCATGGAGCACTGGGTGTGGTGCATAAACAATGAATTCTGGAACACTGTAAAGAAATTTTTAAAAATTAAAAAATTTTTAAAAACCACTAACAGCATTTTTCACAGAACTAGAAAAAACAATCCTAAAATTTGTGGAACCACAAAAGACCTCAAATAATCAAAACAACCTTGAAAAAGAAAAGCAATGCTGGAAGCATCACAATTCCAGACTTCAAGTTAAACTACAAAGCTGTAGTAATCAAAACAGTATGGTACTGGAACAAAAATAGACACATAGATAAATAGAATAGAAAATCTAGAAATAAACCCACAACTATATGAGCAATTAATCTTCAACAAAGGAGGAATGAATATACAATGGGAAAAAGACAGTCTCTTTAACAAACGGTGTTGGGAAAACTGGATATCTATATGCAAAGGCATGAAATGGACCACTTTCTGTCAGCCTACACAAAAATAAACTGAAAATGAATGAAAGATATATAGGGCAAATGGATAGCTCAGTCAGTTAAGCATCCAACTCTTGATTTCAGCTTAGGTCATGATCTCAGGGTTGTGAGATTAAGCCCACTTCAGGCTCCATGAGAAGGAGCCTGCTTTGGAGTCTCTCTCTCCCTCTCCATCTGCTTGCTCCCCTAAAATGGATTAAAGATCTAAATGTGAGACCTAAAACCACAAAAATCCTCGAAGAGAGCAAAGGCACTAACTTCTCTGACATTGGTCATAGCACATTTTTCTAGATATCTCTCCTGAGGCAAGGAAAATAAAAGCAAAAATAAACTATCATGACTACATCAAAATAAAAAGTTTCACTGCATCAAAAACTAATAATGTATTTTATGATGACTAACATAACACAATAAAATAAATAAGTAAATAAATATTAAATTTTCTGCACAAAAAGGAAACAATAAAACTAAAAGGCAACTTATAGAATGAGAGAAGATATCTGCAAATGACATATCTGATAAAGGGTTCCTATCTAAAATATATACAGAACATACACAACTCAATATCCAAAAACCAAATAATCCAATTTAAAAATGGGCAGAAGACATGAACAGACATTTCTTCAAAGAAGACATACAGAGGCCTAACAGACACATGAAAAGATGCTCAACATCACTCATCATCATGGAAATACAAATCAAAACTTTAATGAGTACAGATCCTTTACCTCTTTGATTAGGTTTATTCTTTTTTGTTGTTGTTGTTGCAACTGTTAATGGGATTGATTCCTTAATTTCTCTTTGTTTTGCCTCATTGTTAGAAATGCAATGGACTTCTTTATAGCCTGTGACTTTGCTAAATTCCTATATCAGTTCTAGCAATTTTGGGTGGAGTCTTTTAGGTTTTCTACATAGAATATCACATAGTCCACAAAGAGTGAAAATTTTACTTTTTCTTGGCTGATCTGGATGTCTTTTATGTTTTTTTGTTGTCTGATTGCTGAGGCTAGGACTTCCAGTACACACAGTGGTGAGAGTGGACATCCCTGACATATTCTTAACCTTACGGGAAAAGCTCTAAAGTTAACCACTCAAAAAAACAACAGATTATGGCAAGGATGTGGAGAAAAGGGAATCCTCTTACACTGTTAGTGGGAATGCAAACTGGTTCAGCTACTCTGGAAAACAGAATGGAGGCATCTCAAAAAGTTAAAAAATAGAGATTTTTAACACCCAGCAATTGCAGTACGAGGTATTTATCCAAAGAACAAAAACATAGTGAATCAAAGAGTCTAATGAACCCCAATTTTTATAGTAGCCATATCTACAATAGCCAAAATATAGAGAGTTCAGATGTCTTTCAATAGATGAATGAATAAAGATGTGGTATACATAAATATAATAGATTATTACTCAGCCACCAAAAGAATGAAACATTGCTATTTGCAACCATGTGGACAGCACTAGAAGGTATTACGTTAAGTGAAATAAGTTAGTCAGAGAAAGACAACTACCGTATGATTTAACTCATATGTGGAATTTAAGAAACAAAACAGATGAACATAGGGGAAGGGAAGGAAAAATAAAACAAGATGAAAACAGAGAGGGAGGCAAACTATAAGACACTTAACTATAAAAAACAAACTGAGGTTTACTAGAGGAAGGTGAGTCAGGGGATGGGCTAACTGGGTGATGGGCATTAAGATAGGCACTTGAAGTAATGAGCACTGGGTGCTGTATGCCACTGAAGAATGACTAAATTCTACCTCTGAAACTAATATACAGTATATGTTAATTAAATTGACTTTAAATTTTAAAATTAAAAAACTACAATGAGATGCCAACTCACACCTATCAGAATGGTTAAAATCAACAACCCAAGTAACAACAGGTGTTGGTGAGGATGCAAAGAAAGGGGAACCCTCTTACATTGTTGGTGGGGATGCAAACTGGTGCAGCCTCTCTAGAAAAAAGGATGTAGGTTCCTCAAAAAGCTAAAAATAGAACTACCCTACAATCCAGCAACTGCACTAGTGGGTATTACCCAAAGGATACAAAAATACTGATTCAAAGTGGCACATGCTCCTGATGTTTATAGCAGCTTTATCAACAATAGCCAAATTACAGAAAGAGCCCAAATGTCTATGGACTGAGGATTGGATAAAGAAGATTTGGTACATATATACAATGGAATATTATTAATCCATCAAAAGAATAAAATCTTGCAATTTGCAACAACATGAACAGAGCTAGAGAGTATAATACCAAGCAAAACAAGTCAGAGAAAGACAAATACCACATGATTTCACTCATGTATGGAGTTTAAGAAACAAAACAAGTAAGCAAAGGAAAAAAGAGAGAGAAAGAAAAACAAACCAAGAATCTGATTCTTAACTACAGGGGGAAAAACTGAAGGTTAGAGGCGCCTGGGTGGCTCAGTGGGTTAAGCTTCTGCCTTCAGCTCAGGTCATGATCTCAGGGTCCTGGGATTGAGCCCCGCATCAGGCTCTCTGCTCAGCAGGAACCCTGCTTCCCACCCCCCTGCCTCCCTCTCTGCCTCCTTGTGATTTATCTCTGTCAAAATAAATAAATAAAATCTTTCAAAAAAAACCTTAAGGTTACCAGAGGGCAGGTAGATGGGGGATGGGTGAAATAGGTGATGGGAATTAAAGACTACACTTAGCATAATGAAAAAACAAAAAGTCTAGGGTAAAAAAGATAAGGCAATAATACTAGAGATTTAACTTAGACATTAGGAATAACTTTCCAATAATGACAGTTAAGAAACAAGAGGACTAGATAGTCAAGAAGGATTGTAGCATCATGTTCTTCAGAGGACTATTTTTTTAAAAACAGTTTGATGTGTTTCAGATATGGTCCTTCATGAACCAGGAAATGAAGATGAACTCCCTCCCTGATCCCTGTTTGAAGCATTTGGTCCTTTTTTAGACAGTTGGCCATAGTGAAATAAAAACAATTCCTCTTAAAATGATATGTCATTATATTTTAAACTGATCAATGCTAAAACCATGAAAGGAATTACTGAGAGGTAATCTCTTACTTACATATATTTTAAATTAATTATTGTAAACCTTTACATATGAGAAGCACTTTAATTTTGTCAAAACCATATTCAGGGTGACTCAGTTGGTTGGGTATCCAACTTTTGATTTCAGCTCAGGTCATGATCTCAGGGTCATGGTATTAAGCCCTCTGCCCAGCTCTGCTTAGTGGAGTCTGCTTCTCTCCCTCTTCCTCTGCCCCTCCCCATACACCCCCTCTCTTTCACACTTTCTTGCTCTCTCTCAAATAAATAAATCTTTAAAAACACATATTTGACCCAAGACTTTACTTAATTTTAATATTCCTCTGAGGCAAGCATGAAGAATTGTCCTGACTTTCCTCTTGAAGACACAAGCTCTGATAAGCTATGACGCTACATTTCCTAAGACCTAGCAAAGGCTATTTCCTGTAGGACACATGATCATCAGAGATTTGCAACTTCCAAAGCTAGAGACGCCCATTCTTGGTGGAATGGATAATAAATCCCTAAGGACAGTGGAGTCTAGGGCAGAGAGGGTTGGGGGAGGATGGGATCTCTCTTGTCATATATTCACAACCTTCTCTTATTTGGTACAGAACCGTCGGGCCTCCAGATTCTGGGATGGCCCTAAATTTGAGAAGCACTGGAGAACAGCCATCAAGAGTCCACCCCAACAACTTAAGAAGATAGTTCTCTGATCAATCAGCCTGATACCCTGGACCCTAGCCTACAATCAAGAAAGGAAGGCCTCTTCTGCTTCTGCCAGGTATTTTACAAACATGGCCTTTCCCATTAGCTCCATCCTGCCCATTCTTCTACAGTTAGGAAACCAGGCCTCATGAGTCCTCACTCTAACATGGCAGAGCAGCACTAAACCAAGCAGGTGTGCTCTAATACAAGGGACAAGGAATAAGAGAGTGGAAGGCTGAGGGCAGGGTCAAGCCATAATTTCTTGTTCTCTGTGATCAATACAAAGAGTCAGAATTTATTAGGTGTGGATGGTTCCTATATAAGGAAAAACATGGAGAGACAAGTATAGGATAAAGAGATGGAAAGGTAGGAAATTCTAAAAACATACTAAGAAATGTCAGGCCCATTATTCCCTTCTAGAAAGTGCTCTAGACACTTTAATTACCTTTGGGGCTTAATTCAGAATCAAGAGTTAAACACAGCAGGTCCATAATAGAATCCATTGTCAAGATTTTCATTAATAAAGTACTTAACTGTGCTGCCTTTGAGGGCTCAAAGGCACTGCTTGAGTGACATTTGAATATGACAAAGTTCCTTACTCTCTAGTTTCATCTGACACCTAATATCATATAAAGAAGACTGTCTCAGATGCTCACCTGTGGCATATACTAAGATAGCCACACTCTCTGTATGGCCTGACCTAGGATTTACGGGAATTCCTTTCAAGACAGAGTCTGAGTGATGAGTAGTGAAGAAAAGCAGGCTCATCTGCATGTGTCTAAGTATATATAGTAACTGTGTACTTTCTTGAACAGCCCCCTTTCACATACTTTACCCCATATTTATTCTTCATATATTAGCAAAATTCACAAAATGTTCCAATATTTTGGCAAAAAGTTATAGCTTTCTGAAAGAATAGATATACTTACAAAACCTCTGTCATCATTCAAAATTCAATTTGGTTCAGAATTTAAGGCAGGGAGCTTCCTTTCTCTCAATACAACATAGGAAGCAATGTAGGATAGCAAAGAGTGAACGCACTACATAGAAAGATGGTATACAACCAGCATATCTCCTCCCTTACTCGATGTTGGATATCCAGGGTAGGGTCATGATGGCAGTGCCACTGGCCTACTGAACCAAATTTCTTTCATTTTCATTCATGTGACTATGACATCTAGCACACAGCTTCAGGTGCCTGAAAAAGAGAAGTAATTAGGCAGACATCACCACTGCCCAGAAGAGAAAGTGAAACTCATGGGCAGAGATGCCAGGATCTATGGCTGCACCTGGGAACTTGGAAAACGAATGAGACCCAAGCACATCACAATTGCCAAGCTAAGAAACCAGCAAAAAAACAACTGATAAAAATAAATGTGATATAAAAGACATTTACTTTACTGATTCTTACTGGGTAGTAGAATATAGTGATTGGATGTTGAAGTTTGGTTCATAAAACAGCACTGTAGATTAGGAAAAGATATGGATTATAAAGTCACAAACCCATTCTGACTTTGTCTAAGTTACTCTACTTTGTGGGCCTCAGTTTCCTTCTCTGTAAATAATGAGGCATAATTGGAAAATACTGAAGGCTTCTTTCATTTTTATTATCCTGTGATCTAAATGTTCTCACAGTCTACAAGTCCAACATACAGCTATTCTGCAGACTCTGAAAAAGCCATCTCATCCAAAAATATTTCTTACAAGGAAGAAATATTTAGGATTTTATCAAAGATGGTGACCTTTGAACATAAAAATGTATATATTTTTTTCCTTTATTCTTCCTCATATCAGGGAGATCATATGAATGAAACAAGATGGGATTGGGAGGAAGACAAACCAAAAGAGACTCTTAATGTCATAAAACAAACTGAGGGGGATGGGGGGAAGGGGTTGGGAGAGGGTGGTGGGGTTACATTATATGTGTAAATTAAAAAAAATAAATTTAATTAAATAAAAAAATGTATATATTACATGACAGGGAAAGTAAAGCTTTTAATTCTTTCTTTTCTAAACAAAATCTAAACAACTGAACATAACATGCTAAAAACTATACAACACAGGGGACGCCTGGGTGGCTCAGGTGGTTAAGCGGCTGCCTTCAGCTCAGGTCATGATCCCAGCATCCTGGGATCGAGTCCCACATCGGGCTCCTTGCTCCGCAGTGAGCCTGCTTCTCCCTCTGCCTCTGCCTGCCACTCTGTCTGCCTGTGCTCGCTCCTGCGCACTCTCTCTCTGTCTAACAAAATAAATAAATAAAATCTTTAAAAAACAAAACAAAACTATACAACACAGAATTTAACCCCAGGAGTGAAAATTAATCATAACACCAATAAAATAATAAGAAGAATGCATTATAGCAACAAAATATGTTTTTCAAAAATCCATTACCTTATTAGATGTTGACTTGGTATTTGTTAAAATTTGAATTTTTTAAAGTAAGATCTACACCCAACATGGGGCTTGCAGTTAGAACCCCAAGATCATGAGTTGCATGCTCTACCAACTAAGCCAGCCAGGTACCCCACAAATTTTGATCTTTTAATTAAGACTTTACAAAAGTAATGGAGTTTTTTTCACATGATAAAGAGACCACATAATTTTGGGGTTGTACTGAAAAAAAAAAAAAACTACACAAGGATACTTTCCATTTTCTTGTTAATTCAACAGTATTAAAAACACTTTCAGTGGGGGCACCTGGGTGACTCAATCAGTTAAAAGTCAACTCTTGATTTCAGCTGAAGTCATGATCTCGGGGTCCTGGGACTGAGGCCCATATTAGGCTCTGTGCTCAGTGGGGAGTCTGCCTGAAGATTTCTCTCCCTCTCCCTCTGTACCCCTCCCCCACTCTCACTTTCAAATAAATAAATAAGTAAATCTTTTTTTAAAAAAACAATTTCAGTGGTTTTGTCAGTTCCAAAAACAGTTAAATATAAAATTCCAGTAAGAAATGTATAGAGTTTGACAGATAGCAAAATACATCTAGAATTGGCAAGAGTTCCAAAAAATAAAAAAGGTATTGATTGAGTTACCTTCAAACTTTTACTTCTCAAAGTCAAGCAAATAAGACAAGCGGATAGGAAGAAAATATTTACAAAGATTCACCAGATAAACCAAAATATACAAAGAACTCTTTAAAAATCAACAATAAGAAAATGAACCACCAACGTAAAAAATGGGCAAAATAACAGATTCTTCACTAAAGATGATATACAGATAGCAAATAAGCATATGAGAAGATGTTCAACATCAATGTCATTTGGGAACTGAAAATTAAAATAACAATACCTAGAGGCACCTAGGTGGCTCATTTGGTTAAGTGTCTGACTCTTGATTTTGGCTCATGTCATGATCTCAGGGTCCTGCGATGGAGCCCCATATTGATTCCATGCTCAGCAGGGAGTCTGCTTGAAGATTCTCTCTCCTCTCTTCCTCTCTCCCTCTGCCCTTCCCTCTGCTCACACACACACACACACACACACACACACACACACACTTTCTCTCTCCCAAATAAATAAATAAATCTTTAAAAAAATAAAATAACAATGCCTAAATATCATTAAGATGAAGGTAGAACATCCAGAGAGAGATTTTCAAGAGCCAAATGAGGGATGCCTGAGTGGCTCATTCATTAAGTGTCTGCCTTTGGCTTGGGTCATGATCCCAGAGTCCTGGGATCGAGCTCCACATCAGGCTCCCTGCTCAGCAGGAAGCCTGCTTTTCCCTCTCCCTCTCTCCCTGCTTGTGTTCCCTCTCTACTGTCTTTCCCTCTCTCTCTCAAAAAGAGAAATGAAATCTTTTTTTTTTTTTTTAAAGCCAAATGAGAGAGAAATATTTGATACAGCCCACACTAAGGCATTTTGGAAAGTACAAGCTTTGTCCTCAAAGTTAGGTCATAATTCTAGAAATATCATAGTCATAAAGAATATAGACATCCCACTCCTGATCATGTAGGATTGGCTTGTACCTAATCAACATTTCTTTTGAGAACTAGAAGAAGATAAATGCAAAAGCATCTGTTTCAAAGTACTGGAATGTCTAACAATGGTGTCAATAGTCAGAGACCAAGACCTCAGAGGGAAGAAAAGTGCACTGAAATGAGCTCAGTATTCTGTATTATTCTATGTTATCCTCAAAGCCTTTGTCTATTTGTAAGTGGTACATGCCCAAGAGACTGAGAAGCCTAGCAGAAACTGAGAGCTAAGAGGCTGAGCACCTTAACTGAATTTCTGGAAATTCATAGGTATATAGACACAAAACTTGAAATTCAGGACTACCAAGGCAGCCAGGGCTTGTTGGGTCAAGATCCCCACAAGAAGCAAAATGCTTTTAAGGTGAGACTAACATTCTGCATCAATTCTTTCCATGAGATATGTGCCATG
The DNA here is from genome assembly GCA_003697995.1 of Taxidea taxus jeffersonii. Taxonomy (NCBI): domain Eukaryota; kingdom Metazoa; phylum Chordata; class Mammalia; order Carnivora; family Mustelidae; genus Taxidea; species Taxidea taxus. The sequence goes on along the minus strand of ML093120.1, from coordinate 80,948 downwards.
TCCTAAGTAGCACATGACAAGAATATTAGATGAGCAAAAAGTAGTGTCTATGAGGCTAAGAAGCCAACCAGATCGGTAGTTCAAAATTGGAGCTCAGGGTCTGTCAAAAAAAGGTGACTGGTAATAACTTCTTTAGTTAGAGCTATGGTAGGTCACGGAAGCCCTACACTCTGCAAATAATACTTAACAAGAAATAGACCATCACAACAAAAGAAACACAAGTTTGAAACAGCTCAATCCTACATTACATTAAGATGATTTGCCTCTGCCTACACAAGGCAAAAGTCATTCTTTTCTAGAATAAGATAGCACCAGCCAAAATCTCAATTATATCTAAAAATGTCAATTTGGGGGGAAATCAGAGGGGAAGACAAACCATGAGAGACTGTGGACTCCAAGAAACAAAGTGAGGGTTGCAAAAGGGAGGGGAGTGTGGGATGGGTGAGCCTGGTGGTGGATATTGAGGGCACGTATTGCATGGAGCACTATACATAAACAATGAATCTTGGAACAATGCATCAGAATCTAATGATACACTTTATGGTGACTAACATAAATAGATAGATAGATGATAGATAGATAGATAGATAGATAAATAAAATAAAAACAAAAATGTCAACTGACCAAAAACAGAAGAAAAAAGACCACAGAAACATATTCATGAGTTATCCACTTACTGAAGTTATTAAATATGCATTTTATTTTAACTTTTTCTCATATCCATTCATTCATGCATTTATTCAACAAACATTTGCCTTTCTCTAGCTTTATTAAGATATAATTGAACTGTGCGATAACCGTGATAATTGTGAGTTTACGTGTACAAGATGATTTGATATATGTATATTTTGTGAAATAATTATCACAAGAAGGCTAGTTAATATATCCATCACCTCACATAGTTACCATTTTGTGTGTGTGGTAAGAACATTAATGGTCTACTGTCTTAGCAAATTTAATGTATATAATACAGTGTTGCTAAATATAGTTAGCATGCTGCACATTGGATCCCCAGAGCTATTCATTTATAATTGGAAATTTGTACACTTTGACCAAGATCTCTTCATTTTTCCCAAACCCTAGCCTTTGGCAATCACTAATCTATTCTCTGTTTCTATGAGTTTGGCTTTTTTTTTTCAAATATTTTAATTTATTTATATGACAGACAGAGATCACAAGTAGGCAGAGAAATAGGCAGAGAGAGGAGGAAGCAGGGTCCCTGCTGAGCAGAGAACCTGATGCAGGGCTCGATCCCAGGACACTGGGATCATGACCTGAGCTGAAGGCAGAGACTTTAACCCACTGAGCCACCCAGGCGCCCGGAGTTTGGCTTTTCTAGATTCTACACATAAGTGAGATCATAGAGTATTTGTTTTCTGTCTGGTTCCACTTAGCATAATACCCTCAGGAGTCATCCATGTTGTCACAAATGGCAGGATTTCCTTCTTTTTTAATGGCTAAACACTCTCCCATTGTGTGTATATATATCCATGCATTTGTTGATAGACACTTAGGTTGTTTCCATGTATTAGCTATGTGAATAAGGCTGCGATGAACATGTGGGTACACATATCTCTTCAAGGTAATTATTTCATTTCCTTTGAATATACACCCAGAAGTGAGACTACCAGATATGTCAGGTCTATTTTTAATTTTATATTTATTCCCCATACTGTTTTCTATAATGGCTGTACTTATTTACATTTCCACCAACAGTGAACAAGGATTTCCTTTTCCCCACATCCTTGGCAATACTTGTGATCTCTTTAGACATATATTTTAAAATGACTTTGATTAATGTGTTGAAGTAAATAGATGGCAAAATGGAGAATTTCTCTAGAGAACTGAAGTCTATAAAGTAGAATCAAACATAAATGCTAGAATTGAAAAATATAATAACCAAAATTAAATACATTAGGTACAGAAGAATTAATAAACTAGAATAGGGTCAATAGAAAATATTCTCACTGAAATATAAGAACAAAAAAATGGGAAATACAGCATAAAATCAATAAAATCTTGTGGGACATGATCTCCCTGATATGAGGAAGTGGAGATGCAACGGGGGTGGGAGTTAAGGTGGTAGGAAAAGTAAAAATGAAAGAAGATGGGATCGGGAGGGAGAAAAACCAAAAGAGACTCTTAATGTCATAAAACAAACTGAGGGGGGTGGGGGGAAGAGGGGTTGGGTGAGGGTGGTGGGGTTACATCATATGTTTAAATAAAGCTTAAATAAAGTAAAAAAAAAACGGAAAAAAAAATCTTGTGGGAAATGGTAAGATCTAACATAAGTTTAGAGTCAAAGAAAGGACAGAATGGGACAGAGTAGTATAATTTATGAAAACATAGTGAAATAGAAATTTAAAAATTCAAAAAGCAATCCTAAAATTTGTATTCAGGTCAGAAAAGACCCTGAATAACCAATGTAATGTTGAAAAAGAAAACCAAAGCTGGAGGCATCATAATTCCAGACATCAAGCTGTATTACAAAGCTGTAATCATCAAGACAGCATGTTACTGGCACAAAAATAGATATATAGCTCCACGGAACAGAACGGAAAACCCAGAAATGAACCCACAACTGTATGGTCAATTAATCATCAACAAAGCAGAAAAGAATATCCAGTGGAAAAAAGACAGTCTCTTCAGCAAATAGTTTTGGGAAAATTGGACAGCCCTGTGCAGAAGAATGAAACTGGACCACTTTCTTACACAACACACAAAAATTAACTCAAAATGGATGAAAGACCTAAATGTGAGACAGGAATCCATTCAGAATCCTAGAGGAGAACATAGGCAGCAACTTCTTTGACCTCGGCCACAGCAACTTCTTGCAAGTCACGTTTCCAAAGGCGAGGGAAACAAAAGCAAAAATGAACTATTGGGGCTTCATCAAGATAAAAAGCTTTTGCATAGCACAGGAAACAGTCAACAAAACCAAAAGACAACTGAAAGGATGGGAGAAGATATTTGCAAATCTTCTCAGACAGAAGGTTAGTAACCAAGATCTATAAAAAACTTAACAAACTCAACACCCCCAAAATTAAAAAATCTAGTTGAGAAATGAGCAGAAGACATGAACAGACATTTTTCCAATAAAGACATATACAAAAAAATGCTACACATCACTCGGCATCACGGAAATACAAATCAAAACCAAAATGAGATACCATCTCACATCAGTCAGAATGGCTAAAATTAACAACTCAGGAAAAAACAGATGTTGGCAAGGATGTGAAGAAAGGGAAGCCATCTTACACTGTTGGTGGGAATGCAAAGTGGTGCATCCATACGCTGGAAAACAGTATGGAGGCTTCTCAAAAAATTAAAAATAGAACTACCCTTTGACCCAGTAATTACAGTAATAGATATTTATCCAAAGGATACATACATAGTGATTCAAAGGGGCACATGCACCCCCAATGTCCACAATAGCCAATATGGAAAGATCCCAGGTGTCTATCAACAGATGAATGGATAAAGACAACATGGTATATACATATATATACAATAGAATATTACTCAGCACCAAAAAGAATGAAATCTTGCCATTTGCAACCACGTGGATGGAACCAAAGGGTATGATGCTAAGAGAATAAGTCGGAGAAAGACACCATATGATTTCACTCATTTGTGCAATTTAAGAAACAAAACAGATGAACATAGGGGAATGGACGGTAAAATAAAATGAGATGAAAACAGAGAAGGAGGTAAACCATAAGAAACTCATAACTATAGGGAGCAAACAGGGTTTCTGGAGGGGAGGTGGGTGGGAGATTAGGTAACTGGGTGATGGGCATTAAAGAGGGCACTTGATATAAGGAGCCCTGGGAGTTGAATGTAACTGATGAATCACCTCTGAAACTAATACTACGCTATGTTAACTAAATTGAATTTAAATAAGAATTTTAAAAAAATTTTTTCAAAAAGCAGAAAGGGACATTATGGTGACACAGGTAGTAATTACAAGTAGCAGCTACCATCCTTGGGGTTAGGGGTACAAGGAGATGAATCTGGATGGCCAGCCACTAGAAGCCTGCAAGAGATTCTCTGAGAGCTGGGACTCAGATCCCTGAAAAGGTACAATGCCCATCTGTGTTGCTTTCTCAGGAGTTCAGAGGAGGGACCTTGTGGAGCTGAGAAGGGGAACTTTCTTGCTGATGCCATGTCTAAGAGGGCATAAGTGGACTAGTTTTGGGAATGCTGAGAGAAAACTGGAAAGTGGAATCCCAGCTATTGCTGGGGTGCTAACAGAAACAGCAAGTAGTTTCCCTTCAGTGCCAGAACCTAAAAGAAGTTGGTTGTCAAATATACTTCCCAGAACCTGCGCATCACAAAGCATAATGGTGGGTTTGAAGATGAAAAGTTGCTTAATAACTATGAACCTCCAGCAGAATAACTACAAAAGAAACCACAGTTCACCACTTCATAATAAACTACTGAAAACCAAAGACAAAGAGAAAAATTTAAAAACAGACAGAGACAAAAGACAAATACCTTTTAACAGCACCACCCTTGGGCACAGGCAACTGTGGTCCTGGCCTGGGACTTGTGCTTTGAGGGTTTGTGTTCAGCTTCCCTCCCACCTTTCACTCTGGACAGGGTGAGGGCCCTGCCGTCTGGCTGATAACGTCCCCCGGCAGCCAGCACATTCTGTAATTTGGGCTCCAAACATCTGGGGCCTCGAATTCCTTCCCCACAAATCCTCAGGTCCACCTCCACCTCCCTTTCGGCTGGAGTCCCAGGAGCGTGCTGGTGCCGGCTGAATTCCTTTAGCATACAGATACCCTCATCATTCAGAAACGACCAAAGGGTGGGACAAGAAAGGGCCTTGGGTCAAGGGCCTCCATTTTTCGGCCTGGGAAAGAAAGCACAAGGCTGCCTATGAATGAACAACCAGTAGACTGAAAACTTTCCAACAGACGTGACGGAAACCTTAAGGAAGATATTCCGGAAATGCTGAAAGTAAATAAGTGCAGACGAGAATTCTATACCTCAAAATGTACCGTAGAAAGTGGATGTACCTCAAAAACTGAGAGAGCGCTGCCTGCACCTCGCGCCCCGCTGCTCCAGCAGAGGAGAGTTCTGTGCGCACGCACGCAGGGGATGCCGGTCCTGCCAGGCAGTCCCAGGCGGCATTGCGCCGCGCAGCCAACTGTTGCCAGTCAGGCGGCGGGTGGCGCGAGGGGAGAAGACTGTCCGGAAGGCCTGAAGTTTAAAAGGCAGCCCTCTTCAGGGATCCCAACTGCAGGCGCCGCCTGGATGAAATGCCACTACCGCTGGAATGGCGGCAGCAGGCTGGAAGGACAGCCCCTGCTACTTCTTCAAGGTAGTGGAAAGATTCTTCAACCATAAGGCCAGCATTCTGGAGGGCAAGCTGGTGGCACAAGTTCAGAACAGCAAGAGCGAGGAGCAGAAGCAAAACCGGGTGCGTGGCATCCTGTGTATCCTCAAGCCCTGCAACCACTTGCTGAGGCTAATCTTCCCCATCCCACAGGACAACAGCGCCAGGGAGGTCATCCGGGGTTATGGAGCCCAGCACAGCCAGCACTGCATGCTCCTGTTACACCAAAGGTGTCAATGTAAAGTAAGTAAAAGTTTTGGCTTCCCTTGTGACATCTAAATGTGCTGTGGCTGATGTGCCATTTGGGGGTGAGGGTGGCAATGCTGGTGTTAATACCAAGAACTACAGGAGTAATGATTTGGAAAAGATCACAAGGGGGTTCACCATAGAACTAACAAAAAAGAGTTGTTTGTTTGTTTTGGTCCTGGCGTTGATGTGCCTTCCCTAGACATGGGTTACCATCAGTCTGGGTTGCACTACCCACATCTCTCTGCTATTGGCTGTAGTGTTTTGCATGGAATTGAAACTTCCTTAATGAAGTCTCTTTCATGAGCATTTTAGGAATGATACCAGGGTTTGGAGAAATATTTGTTTTTTAAAATTTAAAATTTGTTTTTTAAAATTTGTTACTTAAAAAATATTTGTTTTTTATGGATTTGGCAATTTTGCGGTCTATATTTATATTGTAATTTTGCTAAATGTGTTGGTGTTGCTGAATCTGTTGGGAGCATATAGAACTCAGATTGCAACATGGATCAATCCTGAATTTCTCCAAGGCAGAGCCCCAGAAAAGAAGCATCCTACAAGCAAACTGGTATACTTATCTCTATTGCCAATGAGAAGCAGGTGACCAAATCCTGTGCACTCAGAGTCAAAGCCAAGATCATTGTTGAAACTGCCAATGAACCAACAACTCCAGAAGCTGATAAGATTTTTCTGAAGAGGACAGGGCACCTGGGTGGCTCAGTGGGTTAAAGCCTCTGCCTTCGGCTCAGGTCATGATCCCAGAGTCCTGGGATCCAGCCCTGCATCGGGCTCTCTGCTTAGCAGGGAGCCTGCTTCCTCCTCTCTCTCTCTCTCTGCCTGCCTCTCTGCCTATTTGTGATCTCTGTCTGTCAAATAAATAAATAAAAATCTTAAAAAAAGAAAGATTTTTCTGAAGAGGAGCATTATGGTTATTCCTGATCTATACTTGAATTCTGAAGGGGTGACAATATCTTACTCTGAGTGGCTGAAGAATATCAATCATGTCACCTATGGCTGTTTGACCTTCAAGTATGAAAGTGATTCTAACTACCACTTTCTCATGTCTGTAAGAGATAGTTTAGAAAGTAAATTTAGAAAACACCATTGAACTTTTCCCATTGTATCCACAGCAGGGTTCTGAAACAGAATATCCAAGAAGGAGATTGTGCTTTCTGGCTTAATTTACATTTGGAGTTTTCTGCCAGGCAAATCACATACATAGCCACAAAGTATAACCTAGGATTTGACGTGAGAACAGCTGCCTATGTAAGCACCACTGAGAAGGTCTTCAAAGTGTACAATGAAGCTGGTTTGACCTTTAAATAAATGGATCACAGCTGACTTCTTTCTTCACTATCCCCTTTACCTGTAACTTCTGCAAACTTATCACAAGATAAATTTAACCACAGAAAGATTTTTCTTTAATGGACATCGTTCTCAATAAATCCGTCCCATCAGCCCTTTAAGAAGAAAGAAATTGAGGGGAGATCACATACACATTGGCAAGTGTGAGAGTAGAAATTGCCTGTGCCAGAGGGTCACTTAGGATATTTTGCCTTTAAATAAAAAGTCTTATATTACCAAAGCCATCTATGAAAAACCCAACCGCAAATATCATTCTCAATGGAGAAAAACTGAGAGCTTTTCTGCTAAGGTCAGGAACACAGCAGGGATGTCCATTATCACCACTGCTATTCAACATAGTACTAGAAGTCCTAGTCTCGGCAATAAGAAAACACAAAAATTAAAGGCATCCAAACTGGCAAAGAAGAAGTCAAACTATAACTCTTTGCAAATGATATGATACTGTTTGTGGAAAACCCAAAAGACTCCACTCCAAATCTGCTAGAGCTTGTACAGGAATTCAGTAAAGTGTCAGGATATAAAATCAATGCACAGAAATCAGTTGCATTTCTTTACACCAACAACAAGACAGAAGAAAGAGAAATTAAGGAGTCAATCCCATTTATAATTGCACCCAAAATCATAAGATACCTAGGGATAAACCTAATCAAAGAGGTAAAGAATCTATACTCAGAAAACTATAAAGTACTTATGAAAGAAATGGAGGAAGACACAAAGAAAATGGAAAAATGTTCCATGCTCATGGATTAGAAGAACAAATATTGTGAAAATGTCTATGCTACCTAAAGCAATCTACACATTTAATGCAATCCCTATCAAAATCCCATCCATTTTTTCAAAGAAATGGAACAAATAATCCTCTAAAATTTATATGGAACCAGAAAAGACCTCTAATAGCCAAAGGAATATTGAAAAAGAAAGCCAGAGTTGGTGGCATCACAATTCCGGACTTTAAGCTCTATTACAAAGCTGTCATCATCAAGACTGTATGATACTGGTGCAAAAACAGACACATAGATCAATGGAACAGAATAGAGAGCCCAGAAATAGACCCTCAACTCTATGGTCAACTAATCTTCGACAAAACAGGAAAGAACATCCAATGGAAAAAAGACAGCCTCGTCAACAAATGGTGTTGGGAAAATTGGACAGCAACATGCAGAAAAATGAAATTGGACCACTTCCTTATACCACACACGAAAATAGACTCAAAATGGATGAAGGACCTCAACATGAGAAAGGAATCCATCAAAATCCTTGAGGAGAACACAGGCAGCAACCTCTTTGACCTCAGCCACAGCAACTTCTTCCTAGGAACATCGCCAAAGGCAAGGGAAGTGAGGGCAAAAATGAACTATTGGGACTTCATCAAAATCAAAAGCTTCTGCACAGCAAAGGTAACAGTTAACAAAACCAAAGACAACTGACAGAATGGGAGAAGATATTTACAAACAACATATCAGATAAAGGCTAGTATCTAAAATCTATAAAGAGCTTAGCAAACTCAACACCCAAAGAACAAATAATCCAATCAAGAAATGGGCAGAGGACATGAACAGACATTTCTGCTAAGAAGACATCCAGATGGCCAACAGACACATGAAAAAGTGCTCCGCATCAGTGGGCATCAGGGAAATACAAATCAAAACCACAATGAGATACCACCTCACACCAGTCAGAATGGCTAAAATGAACAAGTCAGGAAATGACAGACGCTGGAGAAAGGGAAATCCTCCTACACTGTTGGTGGGAATGCAAGCTGGTGCAACCACTCTGGAAAACAGCATGGAGGTTCCTCAAAAAGTTGAAAATAGAGCTACCTTATGACCCAGCAATTGCACTACTGGGTATTTACCCTAAAGATATAAACGTAGTGATCCAAAGGGGCACGTGTACCCAAATGTTTATAGCAGCAATGTCCACAATAGCCAAGTTATGGAAAGAACTTAGATGTCCATCAACAGATGAATGGATGAAGAAGATGTGGTATATATATACAATGGAATACCATGCAGTCATTAAAAGAAATGAAATCTTGCCATTTGTGACAATGTGGATGGAACTAGAGGGTATTATGCTTAGTGAAATAAGTCAATCGGGGAAAGACAACTATCATATGATCTCCCTGATATGATAAAGTGGAGATGCAACAAAGAGGGGGGTTGGAGGATAGGAAAAGAATAAATGAAACAAGATGGGATCAGGAGGGAGACAAACCATAAGAGACTCTTAATGTCACAAAACACACTGAGGGGGCTGGGGGAAGGGGGGTAGGGAGAGGGTGGTGGGGTTATGGACATTGGGGAGGGTATGTGTTATGGTGAGTGCTGTGAAGTGTGTAAACCTGGAGATTCACAGACCTGTACCCCTGGGGCTAATAATACATTATATATTTATTAAAAATTTTTAAAATTTTAAAAAATGTTTAAAAAGAAAAAGAAAATAAATAAAAAGTCTTTTCTTCTAGTTATGTGCTCCCTTGCTCCATAGGCTGTTCCTAACATGTTAATTACCTTTTGTTTCAGCTGAGCAATCAGTCATTTGCATAATTTTGCTCTGGCCAAATCTGAGATGGGACATGCTATAAATCTGATGCATTTAAGAAATGGGTATCTGGCATTTTCAGAAGGTAGTGTTGTTCTAAAATTAGTTATTATTTTTTCACATCAGCAAAATAACTCAGTTTCGCAGGTTGAAAACAAAAACAAAACTTTTTCTTATATGCACTTTATTTTTTTAAATGGTAGAAGTACAAGTTGCTATAATAAAATTGCCTTTAGTCATTTAACAAGCCTAACCTTGACTCAAGCAGTAAGTGCCTATAAACATAAATGAAAAAAGCTCATATTTTATGACATAAAATAGTATCAATTATAGCTCATCAGTTCTGTATTATTGTCCAGCAAAGATAAAAAGCCAGATGGATAATCATTATCTTCATAACTACAGATGGTATAGGCTATTTTTACTTTGCCTATCTGAATTTGCTAAATATAATTATGTCATGTAGTCCAAATAATGCAGTAACCTCCTTATCATTTTAATTTTTTATTTCTTTAAAAATGTATTATGCTGAGTAATTGAACAATAATTCAAGTAGAGTATCCCAGAAAAAACTATTTGGTCTTGCTGTCTGGAGTCTGGCTGACAGCTTAAGCATTGCCAATGTCTCCAGCCCTGCCTGATTCCATGTTCCTTTTCTTTTAGAGGCCTCAAATTCACACAAGCTTAATTAACAATGTGAGGCTTAAAACATTGGACTGTTTTGCTTGAGACTTTTTTTAGCCAGGACCTTTTGAACAGTGGTATACCAATGAAATACTAGACATTAGGTATGTAATGAATGAGCCTTTTTAAAAAAACAATAATACTCTTTCAGAAATTCCTAATTACTTTGTAACTTCATGACTTAACCTGGTAATAAAAGTTATTAAAAGTCCACCCTTTCAAAAAAAATTGAAAGGGAAATATTTTCAGACAAACAGCAGCTAAGGATATTTAGCACCAATATACTTTCACAACAGAAATACTGAAAGGATTTCCTTACATAGACAGAATATATTCCTAAATGGTAACATTGAAACAGAGGGATGAATTAAGAGCAATGGAAAGTTTGAACATGTAAGTTTATTTTTTTATTTGTACCTTTTTTATTATTAAGTTCAATTAGCCAACATAGAGTACATAATTAGTTTTTTTGTATAACACCCAGTGCTCATCACATCACGTGCCCTCCTTAATATCCATCATGTAAGTTTAGTGAATATTGATCTGTGTAGTAAAAATATTGTCTTGAGGATATACATACACACATATATGTATACATGTATATACACACATACATATAATCAAAATACATGACAATAACAGCACAAAAAGTTGGAGGGGGGTAAAGTGTTAAAACTATGCTAAGATCCTTACATCTCCCAGGAAGTGGTAAAAGTACTAATTTATAGGATACATGTGGTAATATCCAGGGTGATAGCTAAAATAAGAGTAAAAGATTGCCTCCTAGGGGCACCTGGGTGGCTCACCTGGTTAAGCCTCTGCCTTCAGCTAGGGTCATGATCTCAGGGTCCTGGAATCGAGCCCCTCATTGGGCTCTCTGCTTGGCAAGGAGCCTGCTTCCCCCTCTCTCTCTGCCTGCTGCTCTGCCTACTTGTGATCTCTCTCTCTGTCAAATTAATAAATAAAATCTTTTTAAAAAGACTTCCTCAATAGAAATGAAAGAATGAAGTGATTTTTTAAAAAAAAGGTTAATTCAAAAGGAGGCAAGAAAGGAGAGAAAAAGGAATATAGAGCAGATGTGACATTTGTGGGAAATTAAATGATGTGACAGATGTGGGAAGTTAAATCCAACTACATAGGTAGTTATGTTAAATTTAAATAGACCAAATTCTTTGACTAAGAGTTTATCAACTAAATGCTACTTAAAAGAATTATACCTTAAATACCAGATATAGAAAGGTTGACAATAAAAGGATGGGAAATATTGCATCTTATAAATGATAAAAAAGAAAGCTTATAAAGTGCCAATAGGAACCTTGTCAGTACCTCTCCTTTGTCCATTCCCACAAAGAGATGTTCGAGTTAGGGAGGTAAATCATCATGAGATTAGCATAGGGTGGCATATATAATCAGTTCTAGTTTGGCTGCATAAGGCAAGGTCAATATTCAACCCAGTGTTGCCTGAGGAATAAATACAGTCTAATTCAAAAGAGTAGAAACAGTATTTTGAGAAGCTGCATTTCCTTTAGCTCAAACATGCAAATGTAGTTCCAGGCCTGGGATACCAGAGCTGATAATAAGAACCACTACCACAACAGAAACCTCCAATGTCCAGAAATCTCTTTAAAAGAGTTCCACATTTGGGCACCTCAGTGGTTCAGTCAATTAAGCATCTGCCTTCAGCTCAAGTCATGATCTCAGGGTCCTGCGACCAAGCCCTGCATCAGGCTCCTCATCCAGGGGGTGTCTGCTGGAGATTCTCTCCCTCTCCCTCTGCCCTTCATCCCCCCATATTTGTTCTTTCTCTCTCTCTCTCAAATAAATAAATAAATCTTTTTAAAAAAGAGTTTGATTCTTGGTTTGTCTCTTTTTTCCTTTGCTCATTTTTTTTGTTTCTTAAATTCCACATATGAGTAAAATCATATGTTATTTGTCTTTCTCTGACTTACTTTGCTTAGCTTTATACTCCCTAGCTCCATCCATGTTGTTGCAAATGGCAAGACTTCATTCTTTTTTGTGGCTAAATAATATTCTACTATATATATCCAGTATACGTACTGGATATATACATATACGCATATATATGCATATATATGTGTGTGTGTGTATATATGATATATATATCACATCTTCTTTATCCATTAATCTCTCAGTGGACACTTGGGTTGCTTCCACAGTTTGGCTATTGTAAATAATTCTGCAATAAATATAAGGGTTCCTGTATCTATTTGAATTAGTGTATTTGTATTTTGGGGGTAAATACCCAGTAGTGCAATTACTGGATTGTAGGGGATGTCCACTCTCACCACTTATTTTCATATATTCAGCATAACTCTGAAGGTCTAGCCATAGCAATCAGACAACAAAAAGAAATAAAAGGCATCCAAACTGGTAAAGAAGAAGTAAAGCTTATGCTATTTGCAGATGACATACTATATATAGAAAACCCCAAAGACCCCACCAAAAAATAGTAGAATTGATAAATGAATTCAATAAATTCACAAGATACAATATCAACATACAGAAATCTGTTGCATTCCTATACAATAATAATGTAGCAGCAGAAATAGAAATTAACAAATTAAGAAAACAATTCCATTTACAAGTGCATCAAAAACAATGAAGTACCCAGGAACAGACTTAACCAAAGAAGTAAAAGACCAGTACTCTGAAAACTATATTGATGAAAGAAATTGAAGACTACACAAAGAAATGGAAAGATATTCCTGTGCTCATGGATTAGGAGACTAAATGTCGTTTAAAAGTCTGTGCCTTTGCCTTTTCAAGTAGGGATTTACTGTCTGCTGGGCAAATAGCAGCAGACTTCCCTATGAAGTGTCCTTTTTCAGTACAGAAACTCCCACTAGTGGAGCAAACAGCCTATTACACTTTAGTGGGAAGAGAGTCCTAAAATTCCTACTACTCACCAACAGGAGAAAGTGTTCTATCATTGATCCTAGAGGTAGAGAGAGACTACCTTCTCATGAATATGATGCACTTACTCCATTTCACCATATTCCTATGTATAACATTTACATTTTACCAAAGAACTTTGTTGTACACCTCCTTCTTTCTTTGAATGTATTTTTGACATCACTTATATCAGAATATATATCTTGGTATAATTGTCCTTCAGCCATATAGTCTGTTTCCAGGGTGTACTAGTAATTGTGTCTCAAATGGTTTGTACTTAGTCATAACATAGGTTTCTAAATCAGAATACCAGTAGCTGCCATTTGGTGTCAGAATTGGACTTTTGCCAATAACTCCAGGCTGTCTGAGTTTTAGTAGTATACACATATAAAATCATTGGTCCTTTAAGTTTATAAAGTCCCAGAGGTGCAGTTTGTACTCTTACCCTTTGCATATCCTCAAAGACTTCCTTTGTTCCAGCTTATCTGAATTGAGCGGTTTTTTTCCTGGTCACTCTATATTAGAGTGGAGAGGATACCCAAATGCAGTATATGTGTCTACCAGAATCTGTATTGCTCCACAAGACCTTGTGTTCTTTTCTCATTAGTGGGACCCAGAAGGGATGGTAATTTGTTCTTTACTATTTGTGAAATGTCCCTAGAGGCCTCAACTTGGGATATTCCTTGATATTTGACTGATTGGCCTTAGCCCTTAATCAGCCATATAAACACTCTTGACTCCCTCTTCCAAAGAGGAAATATCAATGTAATGAATCAACTGATTTTGAAAGTGTCATATCTAAATCTCATCCTATCATGTTGTGACAGTATGCCAGAGAATTCAGGAGGACAGTAATTACATGATGGAGTCCATCTCACATGAAGATGAGCCATACTTGACCTACTTTCCAGAATGGGATACAAAAGCCAAGTCACCTTTAGCAAACCAGTCACCTTTAACCTGCTTAATTCTTGAAATGTTTTCCTCATATCTGGCATAACAAAGGCTATTGATGAAAGTTCTTTTAAAATTCAGTAGTCAACAGTCAGCTGTGCAATGTTTTTCATAAGCCATATAGGAATATTATAGAGAGAATTAGAGGACACATTCACTCTTTTTTTTTCTTTCTTAAAAAAGACTATTGATTGCAAGTATTAATTTCAGCCAAAAAGAAGGAATTTATTATAAATATACACAGATAATTTATAGAATCAAGGGGCAGAAATGCCCCTGGATCTCAGGAAGGAGCTGGAACTGATTCATTATGGGTTTCTAATCTCTCACCGGGGCCCCAAACCACTGGTTACTGAGCCTCCTGCACAATGGGATCCTTTGGAGAGCTTTAACAATGACTGAGCCCAAGCCCTACTTCAGATTCTGATTTAATTGGTTTGGGGTTCAACCTGGGCATTGGGCCTTTTTAAAGCTTTCTGAGTGATTCTGATTTCAACAAATTTTTGAGACCCATTATCCTAAACTAATTTGTTCCTCTGTCCTTTTGTTCTAGCTGCCTGGAAGCCCTGGGTCTTTGATCAATACCCATAGTCTTTCTTAATAATGGCTGAGGTTCACTATCCTCTAGAACTCAGATACTACTTAGTAATTACTATAGAAGAGAGTGCAGGTAATGCTAATGGATCCCCTTTAGCATGTAATTAGAACCAGGCAAAGGGTGAATTTACCCAACATTTGTTTACAACCTGGTAGTGGCAATGCTCTCTATTCATGCATCACTTGTCTTCTGTATATACATTTGGGACAATGTGATACCTCTGCTGGGTATCTCTCACTTCCTCCATTATCTACACTTTAACTCAGTCTTCATACCTTCTGCCACAGAATCAGCATGCCACCCCTTAATGTTACCTTCTGATTTCCCTACAAATGTAATAGATGCCATGTACCAGAATCCCTAGGGAAACTAATGTGTTTTCAATGTTAAAAAAGCATAGAGGTTATAATGGTCCTAAGGGGGGTGGTGATCAGGGACAAATCTAAAAGATGAGATCCAAAAGGTTAGAAATGAAATTTTCCATGCTTATAACCAGATCTGCCAGGACAAGGTGTCTTCAACAACCATATGTTTTGATGGAAGAGTTAAGATGGCAGAGAAGTAGGGGGACCCTGGGCTTTCCTCATCCCTGGAACACAGCTGTATTAAGGTCAAAGCCTTGGAACACCCAGAAAATCTATCTTAGGATTGGGAGAGCAATCTCCACCAGTGGCGGGAGATAGCAGGACAGGCACAAGACTTTTTTCAACAAACAAATCAAAACACACTTAGATAAAGGTCCAAACACTCCCTACTGCAAACAAGGAGGAACTCTGCAGAGGATGGACCAGTGGGAGAGAGCAGCCAAAACACAAGAGCAGAGTGTACACAGCATACACCAGAAACATTTCCTGAAGTGCAAGGCCCTGGACAGTCTATGACCTCTTTTTAATATAACATTACTCTGAGGTGCAGGAAACATAACAAACTTTCGTAACACACAAGAGACAGAAACTTAACCAAAATGACAATATGGAGGAATTCTCCCCACGAGAAAGGTCATGAAGATATAACAGTCAGGGACTTTCTCAAAACAGATATAAGCAGTATATCTGAACAAGAATTTGGATCAACAGTCATAAGACTACTAGTTGGACTTTAAAAAAGTATACAAGACACCAGAGAAACACTTGCTGCAGAGGTAAGACCTAAAAACTAGTCAGGCTTGGAAAAAAAATGCCATAGCTGAAATGTAAAACACACTGGATATAATCACTATGAGGATTAAAGAAGCAGAGGAAAGGATAGGTGATAAAAAAGATAAAATTATGGAAAATAATGAAGCTGAAAAGAAGAGGGAAAGAGGGGTGTCTAGGTGGCTTTGTTGGTTGAGTGTCTGCCTTGATCCTAGGGTCCTCAGGTCAATCTCCACATTAGGCTCCCTCCTCAGCAGGGAATCTGCTTCTCCCTCTCCCTCTGCTCCTCCACCCTCTGCTTGTGCTCTCTCTCTCGCTCATTCTCTCAAATAAATAAAACCTTAAAAAAAGAATAGGAAAATAAAAATATTAGGTCATGAATATAGACTTAGGGAACTCAACAATTCCACAAAGTGCAATAATATCTGTATCATAAGAGACTCAGAAGAAGAGTGGGAAAAGGGGGCAGAAGGTTTATTAGAACAAATTATAGCTGAGAACTTCCCTAATCTGGGGAAAGAAATAGACATTCAAAAGCCAAAAAGGCACAGAGAACTCCCTCAAAATGAACATAAACAGGTCAACCCCATGACATATATCATAATGAAACTTGCAAAATAACAAAGATAGAGAGAATTTTGAAAGCAGCAGGGAGAAAAGGTCCTTAACCTACAAAGGTAAACACATAAGGCTGGCAGCAGACCTGTCTACAGATACTTGGCAGGCCAGAGAGAGGAGGTATGATATATTCAAAGTGCTAAATGGGAAAATATACAGCCATGAATACTTTATCCAGCAAGGCTCTTATTCAAAATAGAAAGAGTGATAAAGAGTTTCCAAGGCAAAAAAAACTAAAGGAGTTTGTAAACACTAAACCAGCCCTGCAGGAAATATTAAAGGGTACACTTTGAGCAGAGAGACCAAAATCAACAAAGACCAGAAAGGAATAGATACAATAACATGACTAAAAAGGAGCAGAGACAATCTGTAGGAACAACAACTTTACAGATAATAAAATAGCACTAACCTCATATCTTTCAACAATTACTCTGAATGTAAATGGACTGAATGTTCCAACCAAAAGACACAAGGTATCAGAATGTATTTTTAAAAAATCCATTGAGGGAGGAGTCGAGATGGCAGAGGAATAGCAGGCTGAGATGACATCAGTCATAGGAGTTCATTTAGATAGTTATCAAATCATTCCAAACACCTACAAATCCAACAGAGATCAAAGAGAAAAAGAGCAGCAATTCTAGAAACAGAAAATCGTCCACTTTCTGAAAGGTAGGACGTGTGGAGAAGTGAATCTGAAGCAATGGGAAGATAGACCACAGGAGGAGGGGCCAGATCCCAGCAAGCGGCAGAGCAACAGAGCACAAAATCAGAACTTTAAAAGTCTGCTCCACTGAGGGACATCACTCCAGAGGCTAAGTAGGGGTGGAGCCCTCACGAGGACAGCGTGGTCTCAGGTCACCTGGGATCACAGAAGGACCAGGGGTGTCTGAGTGTATCAGAGCTTGCAGGTATTAGACCGGGGAAGCCAGCTATAGAGACAGAGCCAAGAAGTGAGCTCTCAGCTTGGGGTTACCTTAAACTGTGATCTGCAGCACAGTTGGGCCTCTGCTCTTTGAGCAGGGAACCCACAAGTGGCAGATCCAGGGAGACCCTCCCCTGGAAGAGCAGAGTGGCAGGAATCTGCTGGGTTTGGAGATTCCAAATGGGGCTGTGTGCCAGAGACAGAAATGCTCAGTCACAGGCTGGGTGAGCTCAGAGCACAGCCGAAGACCAGGGAGACGGGAGTGATTGAGCTCTTTTCTCTGAGGGCACACTGAGGAGTGGGGCCCTGAGCTCTTGCTCCTCTGGGCAGGAGATTGGGAGGCCACCATTTTCATTTCCATCCTCCAGAGCTCTATGGAAAGCATTCAGGGAACAAAAGCTCCTGAGAGCGAACCTGAGCAGATTACTTAGCCCAGCCCCTGGCAAGGGCGGTGCAATTCTGCCTGAGGCAAAGACACTTGAGAATCACTACAATAGGCCCCTTCCCCAGAAGATCAGCAAGAACACCCAGCCAAGACCAAGCTCACTGATCAAGGAGAATAGCAAAATTCCAGAGGAAGGGATAGCAAAGCATGGAATTCATGGATTTCTCCCCATGATTCTTCAGTCTTACAAAGTTAATTAAATTTTTTTAATTTTATTTTTTTCTTATTCTAATTTTTTAACTTTTACTCTTTCCTCTTTTAACATTTTTAAACTAGTTTATCTTAACAATACCTTCCTTTAAAAAAAATCCTTTTGAACCTTCACTATTATAGTCATATTTTATCCTTCATTGTATATAACTTAGTTTTTGTATATATATAGGGTTTTTTTCTTCTTAAAAATTTTGGATACAACTTCTAATAGATCAAAATATACCCTAAATCTAGCAAAGGGCTTTGTTCTAGTCTCCAGCCTTAACAAATTCTCTCCACTTTCTTTTTCTTTCTTTTCCCAACCAATTTATCTTATCAACTCCTTTTTTAGAATTTTTTAAAAATTTTTCATCTTTAGTCATACTCCATCTCTTCATCGTGTTTACCCTTATTTTTGTGTGTATATATATGGGTTTTCTTTCTTTAAAATTTTGGGAGGTAGTTTCTTCTAAGAGACCAAAATACACCCAAAATCAAGTGGGTGGTTCTGATCTATTCACCAGTCTAATATATATTTACATATATTTAACTTTTAAAAAATTTTTAAACTTCTTTTTACCCCCTTACTTCTCCCCATGATTTGGGGTCTCTTCTGATTTGGTTAACACACATTTTTTGGAGTATTTCCCACCCTTTTAGTATTGTATTCTCTCCTTCATATATTCTTATCTGGATAAAATGACAAGACAGAAAAATTCACCATAAAAAAAAAAGAACAGGGGGCAGTACCAAAAGCTAGGGACCTAATCAATACAGACATTGGTAATATGTCAGATCTAGAGTTCAGGATAACAATTCTCAAGGTACTAGCTGGGCTCGAAAAAGGCATGGAAGATATTAGAGAAACTCTGTCTGGAGAAATAAAAGCCCTTTCTGGAAAAGTAAAAGGACTAAAATCTAACCAAGCTGAAATTTTAAAAAAATCTATTAATGAGGTGCAATAAAAAATGGAAGCTCTTACTGCTAGGATAAATGAGGCAGAAGAGAAAATTAGAGATATAGAAGACCAAATGATGGAGAATAAAGTAGCTGAGCAAAAGAGAGTCAAACAACTACTGGGCCATGAGGGGAGAATTCAAGAGATAAGTGATACCATAAGACGAAACAATATTAGAATAATTGGGATTCCAGAAGAAGAAGGGGGGGCAGAGGTATATTGGAGCAAATTATTGTAGAGAATTTCCCTAATATGGCAAAGGGAACAAACATCAAAATCCAGGAGGTGCAGAGAATCTTCCTCAAAATCAATAAGAATAGGTCAACACCCTGTCATCTAATAGTAAAAACTTACAAGTCTAAGTGACAAAGAGAAAATTCTGAAAGCAGCCTGGGACAAAAAGTCTGTAACATACAATGGTAAAAATACTAGATTGGCAGCAGACTTATCCACAGAGTCCTGGCTGGCCAGAAAGAACTGGCATAATATATTCAGAGCACTAAAAGAAAATCATGCAGCCAAGAATACTATATCCAGCTAGGCTATCATTGAAAATAAGAGAGATAAAAACTTCCAGGACAAACAAAAGCTAAAGGAATTTGTAAACACCAAACCAGCTCTACAGGAAATATTGAAAGGGGTCCTCCAAGCAAAGAGAGAGCCTAAAAGTAGTAGACCAGAAAGGAACAAAGACAATATACAGTAACAGTCACCTTAAAGCAATACAATGGCACTAAATTCATATCTCTCAATAGCTACCCTGAATGTAAATGGGCTAAGTGCCCCAATCAAAAGATAAAAAAACAAAACCCATCAATATACTGTCTACAAGAGACTCACTTTAGACCCAAAGACACCACCAGATTTAAAGTGAGTGGGTGGAAAACAATTTACAATGCTAATGGACATCAAAAGAAAGCTGGGGTGGCAATCCTTAAATCAGATCTATTAGATTTTGAGCCAAAGACTATAATAAGAGATGAGGGACACTACATCATACTCAAAGGGTCTGTCCAACAAGAAGATCTAACAATCTTAAATATCTATGCCCCTAACATGGGAGCAGCCAATTATATAAACCAATTAATAACAAAATCAAAGAAACACATAAACAATAATACAATACTAGTAGGGGACTTTAACACCCCCTTCACTGAAATGGACAGATCATCCAAGCAAAAGATCAACAAGGAAATAAAGGCCTTAAATGACACACTGCACCAGATGAACATCACAGATACATTCAGAACATTCCATCCCAAAGCAACAGAATACACATTCTTCTCAGGTGCCCATGGAACATTCTCCAGAATAGATCACATCCTTGGTCACAAATCAGGTCTCAACCAATATCAAAAGACTGGAATCATTCCCCGCATATTTTCAGACCACAATGCTCTGAAGCTAGAACTCAATCACAAGAGGAAATTTGGAAAGAGCACAAATACATGGAGACTCAACAGCATCCTTCTAAAGAATGAATGGGTCAACCAGGAAATTAAAGAAGAATTGAAAAAATTCATGGAAACAAATGATAATGAAAACACAACAATTCAAAATCTGTGGGACACAGCAAAGGCAGTCCTGAGAGTAAAATATATAGTGATACAAGACTTTCTCAAGAAACCAGAAAGGTCTCAAATACACAACCTAACCCTACATCTAAAGGAACTGGAGAAAGAACAGCAAAGAAAGCCTAACTCCAGCAGGAGAAGAGAAATAATAAAGGTCAAAGCAGAAATCAATGAAATAGAAACCCAAAAAACAATAGAACAAATCAATGAAACTAGGAGCTGGTTCTTTGAAAGAATTAATAAGATTGATAAACTCCTGGCCAGACTTATCAAAAAGAAAAGAGAAAGGACCCAAATAAATAAAATCATGAATGAAAGAGGAGAGATCACAACCAACACCAAAGAAATACAATTATAAGAATGTATTATGAGTAACTATACACCAGCAAATTTGACAATCTGGAAGAAATGGATGCATTCCTAGAGATGTATAAACTACCAAAACTGAACCAGGAAGAAATAGAAAACCTGACAAACCCATAACCAGTAAGGAGATTGAAGCAGTCACAAAAATCTCCCAACAAAGTAGAGCTCAGGGCCAGATGGCTTCCCATGGGTATTCTACCAAACATTTAAGGAAGAATTAATTCCTATTCTCCTGAAACTTTTCCAAAAAATAGAAATGGAAGGAAAACTTCCAAACTCATTTTATTAGGCCAGCATTACCTTGATCCCAAAACCAAAGACCCCATCAAAAAGAGAATTACAGACCAATATCCTTGATGAACACAGATACAAAAATTCTCACCAAAATACTAGCCAATAGGATCCAATAATACATTAAAAGGATTATTCACCACCACCAAGTGGGATTTATTCCTGTGCTGCAAGGTTGGTTCAACATCCACAAATCAATCAATGTGACACAATACATTAATAAAAGGAAGAATAAGAACCATATGATACTCTCAATAGATGCTGAAAAGGCATTTGACAAAATACAGCATCCTTTCCTCATCAAAACCTTTCAAAGTGTAGGGATAGAGGGTACATACCTCAATATCATCAAAGCCATCTATGAAAAACCCACAGCAAATAGCATTCTCAATGGAGAAAAACTGAGAGCTTTTCCGCTAAGGCCAGGAGCACAGCAGGGATGTCCATTATCACCACTGCTATTCAACATAGTACTAGTAGTCCTAGCCTCAGCAATCAGAAAACAAAAAGAAATTAAAGGCATCCAAATCAGCAAAGAAGAAGTCAAACTATCACTCTTTGTAAATGATATGATAGTTTATGTGGAAAACCCAAAAAACTCCACTCCAAATCTGCTAGAACTTGTACAGGAATTCAATAAAGTGTCAGGATATAAAATCAATGCACAGAAATCAGTTGCATTTCTATACACCAAGAACAAGACAGAAGAAAAAGAAATTAAGGAGTTGATCCCATTTACAGTTGCACCCAAAACCATGAGATACCTAGGAATAAACCTAGCCAAAGAGGCAAAGAAACTTTAGTCAGAAAACTATAAAGTACTCATGAAAGAAATTGAGGAAGACACAAAGAAATGGAAAAATGTTCCATGCTCATGGATTGAAAGAACAAATATTGTGAAAATATCTATTCTACCTAAAGCAATCTACATGTTTAATGCAATCCCTGTCAAAATCCCATCCATTTTTTTCAAAGAAATGGAACTCAGCAGGGGGTCTGCTTATCCCTTTCCCTCCATCTCCTGCTCAGCCTACTTGTGCTTTCTCTCTCTCTCTCTCTGTCAAATAAATAAATGAAATCTTTTTTAAAAAATAAAGAAAATGAACTGTTTGACCATATTTGCTGTATTTTGTTTGTGATTTTTTTCACCCATGTTCATGATAATTATTTGGACTATTTTCTTTTCATGTTCTTGTCAGATTTTAGTATCAGAGTTATTACTGATTCACGGATCAAGTTTAGAATTCCTCCCACTATCTCTATTCTCTAAATGAATTTGTGTATAAAATTGGTAATATTTCTTCACCAATTAAGCCAAGTAGGCTGGAGTTTGCTTTATGGAAAATTTTGTAATTATGTGTTTAATTCATCTAACAGATATTGGAGTATTAAAGTCTTATATTTCCTCTTATGTTAGAATTGTTAGGTTGTATTTCTTAAGGAATTTGTATATTTAATGTAAGAGTTTGCTACTGATATTTTCAAGAGTATTTGGTAACTTTGTGCATAATATCCTTCTGACAACTTTTTTTAAAAGATTTTTATTTATTTATTTGACAGAGATCACAAGCAGGCAGAGAGGCAGGCAGAGAGGGGAGGAAGCAGGCTCCCCGCTGAGCAGAGAGCCCAATTGGAGGCTCCATCCCAGGACCTCGGGATCACAACCTGAGCCGAAGGCAGAGGCTTTAACCCACTGAGCCACCCAGGCACCCCTTCTAACAACTTTTTAATGCCTATAAAATTGTAGTAGTTCTTCCTTTTCATTTCAGGTATCACTAATTTGGGAGGGGTCAGTGCTGCAAGTTTATCATTTATACTAATCTTTTCAAGAAATCAACTTTGGCTTTGCTTATTTTCCCCATTGTACATCTGCTTTCTATTTTATGTTTACCGCTCTTGATTATTTTCCTCTCTCCACTTTCTCTGTGTATAATTTGCTGGGTTTTTCCAAGCTTCTTGAGGTGCAAGCTTAGAAAATTGAATCCCAATCTTTTTCTTTCCTAATAGATGTATTAAAAGATATCTTGTCCCTTTTAGCACTGTTGTAGCTACATCTCACAAATTTTGATATATTATTTTCATTTTCCTTCAATTCAAAATATTTTCAAATTTCCTTTGCAGTGTCTCTTTTAACCTGTGCACATTTAGAAATGTATTTGGAGACCTTTCTATTTATCTTTCTTGTATTGATCTCTAGGTCAATTTCACTATGCCAGAATTTTTACTTTATTCCAAATCTCTAAAATCTGATCTATTTCAATAATTTTTATTTAACTTTATTTACTCAAACTTATTTATTTCTATTTATTTTGTCATACTCTTAGGTGATATTTAACTCTTTAGCAGCTCAGGTTCGCTTTTATGTTTGGCCCTTTTGGATTTAGATTGAAAACTTTGGGGAAAATTTTACAAACCATTCAGAAACACAGACATATCAATCAAATGTTTGCAAAATTCAAAGTATGCACTTTATATACAAACATGTATATAGATGGGTCATATACAACATACTTACTTCCAAGTAAGTTCTCACTGCTTCATGGGGACCAAATACTCTTGGCCCAATCTGTTTCCAATCAATTCCCTCTAAACTAACGAAAGTTCACATATAACACATACATCAACCCAGTACTTCCTTAATTCCACATCCAAGCAAACTCCATGAATTTAAATTTTCTCATTCTTTGTTCTTATTGTTATTTTTTTCTTTTTCTATTTAAATTTTACTTGGTGAACATATAGTGCAATATTGGTTCCTGGAGTAGAATTCAGTGATTCATCACTTAAACACAACACCCAATGCTCATCACAGCAGGTGCCCCCTTTAATACCCATCACCCATCCATCCCATCCCCCTACTCACCTCCCTCCACAACCCTCACTTTGTTCTCTGTCCTTAAGAGTATCTTATGGTTTGTATTACTCTCTCCTTTTTTTCTCTTCCCCCTTCCCATATGTTCATATGTTTTCTATCTTAAATTCCACATATCAGTGAAATCATATGGTATTTGTCTTTCCCTCACTGACTTATTTCACTTAGCATAATACACTCTAGAGCCATCCACATCATTGTAAATGGCAAGATTTCTTTTTTTGATGGCTGAGTAATATTCCATTATATATATATATATGTGTGTGTGTGTGTATATAAAATCTCACATCATTTTTTTTTCGGAAGTAGGCTTCAATCTGGGCATGGAGCCAAATGCAGGGCTCAAACCCATGACCATGAGATCAAGACCTGAGCCAAGACCAAGAGTCAGATGCTTAACCAACAGAATCACACAAATGCCCCCAACATCGTCTTTATCCATTCATCAATCAGTGGACATTTGGGCTCTCTCCACAGGTTGGCTATTGTTGATAATGCTACTAAATATCAGGGTTCATATACCTCTTTGAATCTGTATTTTTGTGTCCTTTGAATAATGTAATTGCTGAATCATAGAGTAGTTCTATTTTTAACTTTTCTGTGGAACCTCCAAACTATTCGCCAGAGTGGTTACACCAGTTTGCATTCCCACCAACAATGCAAGAGGGTTCCACTTTCTCCAAATCCTTGCCAACACCTGTTGTTTCTTGTATTGTTAATGTTAGCCATTCTTATGAAGTTGTATCTCATCATGGTTTGAATTTGTATTTCCCTAATTATGAGTGATGTTGAGCATCTTTTCTGTAAGTCATCTGTATGTTTTCTTTGGAAAAATGTCTATTCATGTCTTCTGTCCATTTTCTCAATTATTTGTTTTTTTGGGTGTTGAGTTTGATAAGTTCTTTATAAATTTGAGGTACTAAACCTTTATCAGATATGTCATTTGCAAATAAACTTGCTTACATTCTTGAATACAGATGCTAAAGCTCTCAACTACAAAATTGACTTCAAATTGTGAGTTCTGAGAATATCAGAGTTGTCATTCCCCTGAGCTTCTCAGCCAGGGATTTATTGCTCAGGGTGTCTAAACATAGCTGTTCTGAGGATTAGTTAGACCAGTTAACTGACTGAGTGGCTGAGACATGTTATAAAGGAACATGTGGAAATCCAGATGAAGAGGCACCAGGATGAAGGCATTTGAGATCATTTGAAAGAAGCAATTGTCCTGTGACTATCTGATATTTTTATTTCAGGATCTAGTAATACAACTAGTTATCAATAAGATTTTATGAACTTAACCATGTTTGATGGTGTAGAAACTACATTTTCTGGTGCATTCATCTTCTTTGAAACTGGATTTAAATCACACTCCTATAGATTTCTTGGGCATCAGATTGTCTTACGACATAATTTATAGGTAATCAGGATTGGGTTCTAGGAAGGGCTTTGCTTCTGGGATCATGGATGAAGAATTGATAAGTAAGGACTCAGGAGTCACCCTTATGAATAAATAAGTCTGGGATAGACCTTGCATTATCAGCCACAATTATACAAAACCAGGAATCAGGCTAGGGCACCATGGAGAATCCTGAAAGTTGCTTAAAGGACAGGCTTTAGCCCCTAGGCCATAGATAACATTGTTTAACTATACTCCCTGATGTCATAAACTAGATACAGAGTCTTAGAAAAAGGTGGAACAATATCTGGGCATGGGAATGGGACTTGGAACTTAGACTCTGAGAAACTATTTATGGATCAAGATTAGAGCAGTACACAACTGTAGTATATATAGGATAGAATGTTTATAAGCAGCCCTTCCAAACTGAACAAAGAAAGGTGAGATCTAGTTCCTTTGATGCAGGGGTCAGAAGCAACTGATGATTTCGACAACATAGGAGCCCTGTCAAGCACAAGCTGTCACAGAACTGAGAAGATAAGTTCCCTATCTTCTTCTCTTACACGCTCCCTTTCCTACCCTGTCTAGGGGAATTGTTCATAGTGTGTTGTTCCGCAGAGGGTCTCCTTTCCTAACTGTTCCTTTGGGCACTGGCATGATTTCCATTCACATACTTTGCTTCCTTCTTTTTCCAGAGTTCTCTGCCCAACTGGGATTTGCAACTATCCCAGATAATAATGTAAGTGCAAGTACCATACACCTAGAGTCCCTAATACTCCCTGTCTCATTTACCACAGCTTTTCTTTTTGAAAACAGTCACAATACCCTCCTCTTCTGAGTGAAATTGGCCTTGAGATTGTAAAATAATTAAACTTTGGAAGGGAACCATACCAAAATGATTACAAAATGTCAATGTTAAGCCACCTTAGTGATCTCTGCATGATTTTCTTTAACCCACTGAGCCACCCAGGTGCCCCTCTGCATAATTTTCTTAAACCTCCTTTAGGCCTTTAGGAAACAAAAAGTTCAGTAATTGTTGCAGCAAACACTTAATTCCTGATAGTGCAACACCCTCTAAGAGTGATTTATTACCTGACTTCTGCCTACAGTTGTAGCCCATGGTAATGACACTGGTAAAAATAATAGATGAGCTTTCTGTGTAGATATTTTTCCAAATACTTTATATATATCATATTTATCCTTGCAAAAACTACATAAGGTTGGTACTGTTATGACCTCACTTTACAGACAGGAATACTGAGGTCCAGAACAGTTAAGTCATTTGTACAAGGTCTCACAGTTAATTAGCGGTGGAGCTGGGATGAACTGGGATGATGCTTAACTGTGACTACCTATGCTGCTCAATCATACTATAGGGTACAGCTATGAAGAACTATTCCGTTTCCTAATTCTTGACATTTGGGCACAATTTTCTCTCAATTTACATGTCTCTTTAGAGGAAGTTTTATTTTCTTAAAATCTTGGTCCACATACCTCAATATTAACTCATTACTGAATCTTCCAAAATTGATCTTTAGAACTGTCATTGCACCATCATGATGGTTTCTAATTGCCTGTCTTTACATACAGACCTCACTGAAGTGGGACCTTTAACAAAAGAGACCATGCCTTTTCCCCATTACCTTTAAAGTGAGTGACATAAAACTAATGGCCTAGTGTAGAAGTCAAATATTTATTTGCTGATTAATAGTGATAATAAGAGTGAATCAATACCAGGTAAAATCTGACTGGAGGATAGAAGAAACTTCACTGCCATGATTTTTCATGTAATTTTTAGGAAACAGCCTTCATAAATGGCCTTGGGGAACCACAGTACCATCACTGAATTCCTCCTTTGTGGGCTGTCTACAAACCCCCAGGTCCAGACTCTGCTCTTTGTGCTGTTCCTGTACATTTACCTCCTGACCATCTTGGGGAACCTGATGATGCTGCTAGTGATAAGGGCTGACTCTCACCTCCACACACCCATGTATTTTTTCCTCAGTCACCTCTCTTTCCTAGATCTTTGTTTATCTTCAGTTACTGTGCCCAGGATGCTGAGAGACCTCCTATCAGAGATAAAAACCATCTCAGTAAGGAGTTGCCTGGCTCAGAGTTTCTTTGTGTTTATCACTGCAGGGACTGAGGGCTTTCTTCTCTCAGTGATGGCCTATGACCGCTATGCTGCCATCTGCCACCCTCTGCTCTATGGACAGATGATGAGGAAAGAGTTTTGTGTGCAACTTGTGTTGGGCTCATGGGGCTTGGGTTTTTTTAATGCACTTATCAACATCCTCCTAGCTACCAACTTGGACTTCTGTGAGAGCCATATTATCAGCCACTACAGCTGTGAGGTACCCTCCCTTTTTCCTCTGTCTTGCTCTGATATCTCTACCAACCTCATAGTGCTGTTCTGCTCCACCCTACTTCATGGTTTTGGGACCTTATTCCCAATCATCTCATCCTATGCCTGCATTGTCTCTACCATCCTAAGCATCAGCTCCACCTCAGGGAGAAAGAAGGCCTTCTCTACCTGCTCCTCTCACCTTATGGCAGTGATCTTCTTTTATTGCTCAGGGTTACTCCGCTATCTCATACCAACCTCAGGATCCCCCCTAGAGCTGATCTTCTCTGTGCAATACAGTGTGATCACCCCTATGCTGAATCCTCTCATCTACAGCCTCAAGAACAAGGAGGTGAATGCAGCTGTGAGGACACTGGGAACTTATTTGCCATGTTCCAGGTGAAAAAAGAGAAGCTAGAGGATAATAGGAAATCAGGATAATATGATACTAGCCACACATTGTGTGAGTTGACTTTAATAAAAACTTCCTAGGTCTATATTATGTCAGATGTTATGAGATAAGTAAGCAGTGCAAAAGAAATGAACATAGAGGTATCAGAAAGTTGTTACTTTAGTCTAAATAGAAGGAAACATGGGTTAAATAAGTGTCTGAATTCAGAAAATGTGTTCATGAAGGTGAAAATTTTTGTACTCCCCAAAAAGAAATGAAAGTGAAAAATATTTGTACTCCCCAAATATTTACTTTGATCTTCTTATTAGTAAAATATGTATATGTTCAATTATTATTAGTAATTTAGGAAAAGACAATGAAAGCCATACTTTACTGTTAAGTGAAGATTCTGGGTGGTTGAGTAAAAATAGTAATAGACTTCAGCTAAGTGGAAGGAGAATAACAAACTTCAACTGAGTGGTCCTTGGATATAGGCAAAAGGAACTGAAGACTCTGAAGAAAATGAGTTCATATATTGGGCCAGAGGAGAGACTCAAACAAACCTTCCCAAATCCTGTTGTTTCTTTCTGTAAACTTTCTATGGAACCCTTACATATGCTCATTCATATATGTATAATTTCTTGCATATATGTGTGAATAAATGTTATGGTCATAACAATAACTAAAAACAAACTACTTTAAAATATATATTGATTAACAAAGAAACCAAACATTCCTTTAAAAAAACAAGTCTTCTTGATTATTCCAAACATCCTTGAATTGTGTTTTCTTGCTTATTTATTTGATAAGTAACAGTGGAGGAAAATATGATGCCAGACAGACTAGTTTGACTGAAAGCCTAATAGTTCACTGTAAATAAATAAATGAAAATTTTGACTTGTGGAACAGTCTATTTGCACTTAAGACTATTTGTACTTAAAACTATAATATAATTTTATCTATAATTAAGACTATAATAAACTTTTACACAAATGGGAGTATTCAAAGTATGACAGGGTACAGTATCAGACTCTAAATACCTACATAAAGCAAATCGATTTGAATAGACAGTTTAGGCAAAGAACTGTGCTTGTTAACCTTTTTAGCCTTTTTAATTTTTTGATTAATAAATCACTTTTACACACCAAATTTGACCAGATTTGATTTTGCCTGAGAAATCCCAAAGGGAAGACGTAGTCCTTAGAATATCATTTGAAAACTACTCTTTTCCTGCTTGGGAAGCCAGGCAAATGCCCCTTTGGCCAGTCTACTTTCAACTCCCACTAGACTCAGAAGAGTTTAGAATTAATGATTAAGGGTCATTGCATCACTCAGATGTTCCAAAGACCATACCTAAGAGATCCCCACTTATCCTTATAACAATCAATGTTGAAAAAACTTTTTTACTAGCAAGTGTAACTTCAGGTTAAGACCATACAATATCCCCTGGGGCTAATAATACATTATATGTTTATTAAAAATTTTTTTAAAAGACCATAGAATATAAAAGCTGTTGCCCTCACCATGCCCCGGCCTGCCAAGGGCAAGGAATCAAGCCAACCAGCTGCCTAAATATGGCTGTTCTGTGAACTTGTTAAACCTGAATAATGTTTTGTTTAACTGAGACATAAAGTTAGAAAAAAGAAAAACTAAAATTATGTGAGACTCTGAAAAAAAGAACACAATATCAATTTCACAATATCAATTTATTACTGTATAATTCAGTAAAGTGTTTCATCATCAAAAGGATTTTATAAATTTTATCATGGCACCAGATGTAGAAGCTACATTCTCCAGGTCATCTTCCTTCTCACTAAATGGGACTAAATAAAAGTCCTGCAGCCAAATTGCAGAGAAGACTGGCTTATTGAACGGGATATAGAGGTAATGTGCATTTGGATTTTGGGAAGGATTTTGAGGCTGGATTTATGGCTAAGGAGTTAACAAGTAAGGAATAAGAACTTTCCCTTGGCTGAGCTCAGGACTTACTGGGAATGGTCAGGATAAGGAACTGACTGGCCACCCTAATGAGTCCTATGGATGACCCAAGGTCAGACTAGAGGGTATAAGGCCAAAGCTGGAAGTCATTGGTAAATACTCAATGTTCAAGCAAATAGAGCATTGTTGTAATCTAGACATAGAGACTGAGAAATGGAGGGACACGAGCACATCTGGCCATGAAGGAGAAATCTGGAGTATGAAGATTAGGACTGTGTCTCAGGACACAGTCATAATGAAAGTCATAAAGTTACTCTAACTATCTCTATGACAGAGGAATATAAAGGATTGTATATTCTACTCCTGTTTTAAACAGGCCCCTGAGTATGAGCAGAGAAAAGTTGGTGAGAGGAACCTTCCTCCTGTGGGCAGGGAATAACAGCAATGGGTGTTTCCAACAGAAACTAGTCCTACAGGATAAATGCCCAGGTTTTTTTCCTATGCTGCCTGGGAGAGAGATCCAGAATGCTTAGTACTGGGCAGTATCCTCTCTCCTCACTGCTACTCTAGCCAGGATACCCATTCAAGTATTCCCTGGCATTATACCCTTTCAAGCTTTCCTCTTGCTTACTTTTTTTTCCCTTTTAAAGATCTTATTTATTTATTTTAGAGAGAACGAGTAAGAGAGAGCATAAGAGCAAGGTGAGGGACAGAGGAAGAAGCAGACTCCCCACTGAGCAGGGAGCCCTATGTAGGACTTGATCCCAGGACTCAGGGATCATGACCTGAGCTGAAGGCAGATGCTTAACAGACTGAGCCACCCAGGTGCCCCCTCTTGCTAACTTTTGTAGAGTTTCCAGCCTGTTCTGGGATACACATCCAACCTAGTAATGCTCTTCAGGTGGGCCTGAGGGTCTACACTGAGTCCCAACCACTTTCTCTCCCCCTTATGATCATTTCTGCAGTCCTGCATCTATGCCTATTAGTGGTAATCACACACCCACCTCTCTAATTGCAAAGTGGAGATAGACTCAACAGCAAAATAATTGTAAACTTCTAACTTGCCTACCAGCAGAGGTGATGAGCAGAGGAGGAAAGTTACTGGTAACAGTTTCAAAGCAACTTCTTACACATCTCTTGATAAAGGCATGTGAAGTAATATCAATGACAGCAACATCAGCAGTAGCAGCTTTGGTTTTCGAAAGTGTTTCACTGATGTGAGAATATATGACTTTTGCCTAGACTTAAAAAATCTCAAATAATAGGAAGAAGGAGGAGGAGAGATGGTAGAAGCATTATTAAGTTAGAAGTAGGTGCTTTTGAAGAGCTTTATATATAATTTCATATTTAATTCTAAAAACCCTCTTTGGTACTGTTACTATCTGCCTTTAATGTGCAAGGATATTGAGGTAAAGAGCTTTATGTATTTTGTGTGAAGTGATAGCTTATTAGGATTTGAGGATTTGAACTTAGTTTAATATAGAAACCCACATAGTTAGCCACTGTTCTCTGATGCCACTTATTCCCTAGGCATCAGCTTTTCAGAACTACCCAGGTTTAACTGCCCATGGGCTGCACACATTTTTCTCAGTACTGAGCCTTTGGGTGCATTTTTATTCAAACTAAGTATGTGTCAGAAACACATTTCCAAGAGCAATCATACACTTTCTTAAAAAGTTTTGTCAAATTCGCTCAATGTACTATCATTATTGACCGTCACTAATCACAGTTTACACTGCCATTGCATTAGTTACAGTGTACATTCTCTCTTCATATCCATATTCTTCAATAGACAATATTAAGAACAGGGGCCATATTTTAATCATCTTTTTTTAAAGTGGTTGACACAAAGCCCAGGTAATAATAGAAAGCAAAATTGTTTACTGGATAACAGTGATATGAAAAGAGAACCAGTGCAATCAAAAAGTTCCTTGGGGGAATATAGACCTTTGGCTCCTATGATTTTTTATATTACTTCTAGGAGAAGGCCTTTGTAAATGGACTTGGGGAACTACAGCACAATCACAGAGTTTATCCTCCTCGGGCTCTCTGCCAACCCCCACATCCAGGCTGGACTCTTTGTGCTCTTCCTGGGGATTTACTTGCTGACTATCATGGGGAACCTGATGCTGCTGCTGGTGATAAAGGCTGATTTCCACCTCCACATCCCCATGTACTTCTTCCTGAGTCACCTTTCTTTTGTTGATATCTGCTTCTCTTCGGTCACTGTGCCCAAGATGCTGGAGAATCTTCTGTCTCAGAAGAAAACAATATCAGTAGAGGGCTGCCTCACTCAAGTCTTCTTTGTGTTTGTTGCTGCCGGAACTGAAGCCTGTCTGCTTTCTGTAATGGCCTATGACCGCTATGCTGCCATTTGCCACCCTCTGCTCTATGGACAGATCATGAGTAAACAACTGTATATGCAGCTTGTGTGGGGCTCTTGGGGACTGGGCTTTCTGGATGCATTAATCAACATCTTCCTAGCTATGAAGATGGTCTTCTGCAAGGCCCAAATCATCCCCCACTTCAGCTGTGAAATGCCCTCTCTCCTCTCACTGTCTTGTTCTGATATCTCCAAAAACCTCATTGCCTTGCTCTGCTCCACTCTTCTGCATGGGCTAGGAACCTTCCTATTGGTCTTCTTATCCTATGCCCGTATTATCACCACCATCCTCAGCATTAGCTCTACCACAGGCAGAAGCAAGGCCTTCTCCACCTGCTCCTCCCACCTCACTGCAGTGACACTTTACTATGGTTCAGGTTTGCTCCGAAATCTCATGCCAAATTCAGGTTCCCCACTTGAGCTGGTCTTTTCTGTGCAGTATACTGTAGTCACTCCCATGCTGAATCCTCTCATCTATAGCCTGAAGAACAAGGAGGTGAAGGCAGCTCTGACAAGAACTTTGGAAAAGTATTTGCAACATATCAGGTGTTGAAATGAAAACAGAAAATGGTGGAGAACTGGAATATATCTGCATACAAAAGGACATTCAGTGAGTTTACAATAGTAAGGTATGCTTACCATGTCAGATGCTGCAACATAAATTAGAAGTCCATTAGAAAATGACAGAAAGTAATTATAGGAAGAATAGTTCAATTTCTCTCAAGGCAAACAGATTATGAAATAACCACCTTAGTCTAAAGAGTTTTGTTATTCATATTTGTTCATTTTTCTCATTTCAGAGCATTAACCTTAGGCTAATTAATCTTGGGCTTTCATTTAGTAAAAGCACTAGTTTCACTAATCTATCATTATTTTTATTGACTTTTGGGAATACACTTTTGAGAAGAAGGTAGGGTCCTGGATCTATAAGAGAGAAAAGTTATAGATAAGAGTAAATGGCAAGAAAGTTAAAGAATTCCAACTGGATATCTTTAGAAGACAGGCATGGAAAGCTGAAAGTTCTGCAGGGAAACAATAAACATATTGAGGCAGAGCTCAGACTCACAAAATTTCCAAGAACTTTTCTATATGTGTGGGATGGTGGCCAGATCTCCAATGTGAGAGGCTTCAAGAAGGCTCCACATCTCTAGAAACCTCATTTCTCACATAGTCTTCACTCAGAATTGTATTTTCTACAATTAGCTAATCTTACCCCTGTTCTTTTTCTTATGGAGTGCAGGCTATGAGCTCTAGACAAATAATATGGTCTTGATGTCATCACAAGTGAATCCTAAACTATCCTTGCCTCCCATCTTTCAGCTGTGAAACAACTGGTCACTGCTTAGGAACCAGTGGTTTACTGGCTTTAAGGCACTGCATCACTCCCACATAATTCACTTTTACCTATAAAACATAAACCCATTCTCACATTGCTTCTGATTTGTTTATTACATATTTTACAATTATCTAATCCACTGTACTTAAGTAAAAAGGAGCAAAATTAAGTACAAACTATTCACTTAATTCATGTAATATTAGCTTGCACTTTTGGGGTACCTGGGCGACTCAGTCAAATGACTGAGCGTTCAACTCTTGATTTTGGCTCAGGTCATGATCTCAGGGTTGTGAGAATCCCACATTGAGCTCCATGTTTGGCATAAAGACTGCTTAAGATTTTCTCTCTCTCCTTGCTTCTCTCTCCCTCTCCCCCCATCATGTGTGCATGCTCTCTCTCTCTCTCTCTCCCACTCTTTTAAAAAAAAAATTAGCTTGCACTTTCTCAAGCTTCTTTTGAAAACTCACTTTGTTCCAGTTGTCAATTATAAAGGCTTTTTCTCCTCATCTGGCCATTTATAACTCACAGTAACAGCCTCTTCTCATTTGATACTCCAGAAAACTCTAAATGCATTATCTCCCTCTGCAAACAACAGGGTATTCAAGGCCTTCTTTGGATGCAAACAACAGGGTATTCAAGGCCTTCTTTGGATTCTGTTACCTAAGGTGAAGCACCAGCAAATCCTCCAATGTCAAGCTTCCTAGGGTGAAGGACAGTGAAAAGCACTGCACCTGGGATGAAGGTTGGTTGTAGTCAGTGCACAGATGTCACAGACTGACAATGATTAAGAGAAAGATACCAACAGACTCAGTTAAATTCCCTTTAGAATAAGTAAAATACATGAAATCATAACTGCATGAAGACTTCCCTTCAAATCTTAGAGGCTCAATAGTTGCCTCTTTAGAGGGGCAATGCCCTTGAACTTGATGTCTACAGTGTTACTCTACTACTTACTTTACTGCCTCAAGGCCTAAAGGATTTTTCTATAGGCCTTAGAGAAACTCTTCTGACCATTCTCTCAAGGGTTTTTGTGCTTATCTGGCCTGCAGAAATTTGAGGATGTTGGCATATCCTGCACATTGACCTTCCCAAGAGACATAAATAACTGGTAGCAGTCCTAATATATACCCGAGTGCTTTTTGCCGAAAGGTTGAATTTATAAGAAAATTCTCAATATTAATTTCCCATTTTTACCATTTCCTAAACAGGTCTGAAGTCTTTTCCTATAAAACAGGTAAAAACAGCAACAACCAAAAAAACCCAGCAAATATGCCAGAGAAGGAAGCTTGCAATATGACAGTTCATGCTAAGTTTTTCAGTTTTACCCTAGTTTCATTATGTTCTTTGCTTTTTTACTTAAAACCTTTGCAATCTATTCTATTATTTTTATCATTTTATCTTTATGAAAAATAGGTCATTTCCAAAAACTGAGCAAACATACACATTCCAGTTAAAGAATAATTATGAAATGAATACATACATACTACTCAGCTTAAGAAAATATTCATTTTGCCACCTCTTCTTTACTCTCCAAAACTGCCTACTACTCTGAACTTGTTAATCATTTTCTTTTGTTTTCTTTGTCTAACTTAGTTTTGCCTCTTCTGAACTTTAAAAACAAAATTATGATATATGTTTGTTGTTGTTTGCTTCTCTTCATCTGTAGGAAGTTATCACCAATCAGAGCACTGGTTTTGGCACTCAGCTGTTAGGTGTCTAAAACTGCTAGCATAGGCACCTGCTTGTTTCACTAATGGATTCTATACACTTGGGCCTAAGACGGAAGTTTTCAGATTTGGTCCCTAATCAAAACTGTTCTCAGGTTAGGGGTTTAGAGGCCAAATGTACCTTCTGACAAGGCCTAAACTGGAGTGTAGAACAGAAATTATGATGTAGGTAATTCAGTAGTAAATTTCAACAGTTTAGAAGAATTAACTCATTATTTTACTCTGATATTATAGCAGAATCAGTACATCCAGACACAGAAAGCAGATTGGTAGTTGCCTGAGATTGTAAAGGAAGGAAGAATGGAGAGTTGTTGCTTAATGTGTACAAGGGTTTTGTTTCGGTTTTTGGTTTTTTTTAGCTGATGAAAATGTTTTGGTTCTAGAGAGAGGTAGTGGTTACATAGCATTGTAATGCTGAATTGTGTACTTTTAAAAAAAGTTTTTATTTAGGGACACCTGGGTGGCTCAGTGGGTTAAGACTCTCTCTTCGGCTCAGGTCATGATCTTAGGGTCCTGAGATCGAGCCCTACATCAGGCTCTCTGCTAAGCAGGGAGCCTGCTTTCCCCACCCCACCCCCGCCTGCCTCTCTTCCTACTTGTGATCTCTCTCTGTCCAATAAATAAATAAAATCTTTTTTTAAAAAGTTTTTATTTACTCAGGCGGAGAAGGTCACAGATATGGTGGCTGCTAGGGTTTCTGGTGGGGGAGGAGTCAAGATGGCGGAGAAGTAGCAGGCTGAGATGACATCAGGCAGCAGGAGATCAGCTAGATAGCCTATCAAACCATTCCGAACACCTATGAATCCAACAGGAGATTGAAGAGAAGAAAAACAACAATTCTAGAAACAGAAAATCAACCACTTTCTAAAAGGTAGGACCAGCGGATATGTGAATCCAACGCGACGGGAAGATGGACCCCAGGGGGAGGGGCCAGCTCCTGGCAAGCGGCGGAGCACAAAATCAGGACTTTTAAAAGCCTGCTCCAGGGAGGGACATCACTCCAGAGGCTAAACTGGGGTGAAGACCTCGCGGGGACAGCATGGACTCAGGACCCACAGGGTCACAGAAGGATCGGGGGTATCTGAGTGTCGCAGAGCTCACAGATTAGAGCAGGGAAACAGGCTGCAGAGACAGAGCCGAGGTTTCCTAGAGCCCTGGTCTGTGACACGGGCCGGTGCTCTGTGCGAGGGGTCCCCACAGGATCTGGGGAGACTCCGACCCGGGAGAGCTCAGGGATCTACGGGGTTTGGAGACTCCAGGTGGGACTCTGCCAGAGACAGAGACGCTTGGTCACAGGCTGGGTGAGCTCGGAGCGCTCCCAGAAGCCAGTGAGATGGGACTGATTGCGCACGATTTTCTCCAAGCACGGTCTCCGAGCGCGAACGGAGGCTGGGGAGACGGGAGTAATTGAATGCTTTTCTCTGAAGGTGCACTGAAGACTGGGGCCCCTAGCTCTCGGCTCCTCTGAACTGGAGATTGGGAGGCCGCCTATTTCATTCCTGTCCTCCGGAACTCTATGGAAAGCGTTCAGGGAACAAAAGCTCCCGAAAGCGAACCTGAGAGGATTACCCCTGGTAAGGGCGGTGCAATTCTGCCTGGGGCAGAGACACTTGAGAATCACTACAACAGGCCCCTCCCCCAGAAGATCAAAGAAATCCAGCCAAGACCAAGTTCACTTAACAAGGAGAACAGCGGATTCTTATCTGGACAAAATGACAAGGCAGAAAAACTCACCACAAAAAAAAGAACAGGAGGCAGGACCGAAGGCTAGGGACCTAATCCATACAGACATTGGTAATATGTCAGATCTGGAATTCAGGACGACGATTCTCAAGGTTCTAGCTGGGCTCGAAAAAGGCATGGAAGATATTAGAGAAACCCTGTCAGGAGAAATAAAAGCCCTTTCTGGAGAAATAAAAGAACTAGAGTCTAATCAAGTTGAAATAAAAAAAGCTATTAATGAGGTGCAATCAAAAATGGAGGCTCTTACTGCTAGGATAAATGAGGCAGAAGACAGAATTAGTGATATAGAAGACCAAATGGCAGAGAATAAAGAAGCTGACCAAAAGAGAGACAAACAACTACTGGACCACGAGGGGAGAATTCGAGAGATAAGTGATGCCATAAGACGAAACAACATTAGAATAATTGGGATTCCAGAAGAAGAAGAAAGAGAAATAGGAGCAGAAGGTATACTGGAGAGGATTATTGTAGAGAATTTCCCTAATATAGCAAGGGGAACCAGCATCCAAATCCAGGAGGTGCAGAGAACACCCCTCAAAATCAATAGGAATCAGTCCACACCCCGCCATCTAATAGTAAAATTTACAAGTCTTAGCGACAAAGAGAAAATCCTGAAAGCAGCACGGGACAAGAAGTCTGTAACATACAATGGTAAAAATATTAGATTGGCAGCAGACTTATCCACAGAGACCTGGCAGGCCAGAAAGAACTGGCATGATATATTCAGAGCACTAAACGAGAAAAACATGCAGCCAAGAATACTTTATCCAGCTAGGTTATCATTGAAAATAGAAGGAGAGATAAAAAGCTTCCAGGAAAAACAAAAACTGAAAGAATTTGTAAACACCAAACCAGCTCTACAGGAAATATTGAAAGGGGTCCTCTAAGCAAAGAGAGACCCTAAAAGTATTATCAGAAAGGAACAGAGACAATATACAGTAACAGTCACCTTACAGGCAATACAATGGCACTAAATTCATATCTCTCAATAGTTACCCTGAACGTAAATGGGCTAAGTGCCCCAATCAAAAGACACAGGGTTTCAGAATGGATAAAAAAACAAAACCCATCCATATGCTGCCTACAAGAAACTCATCTTAGACCTGAAGACACCTCCAGATTGAAAGTGAGGGGGTGGAAAACAATTTACCATGCTAATGAACATCAGAAGAAAGCTGGGGTGGCAATCCTTAGATCAGATCAATTAGATTTTAAGCCAAAGACTATCATAAGAGATGGGGAAGGACACTACATCATACTCAAAGGGTCTGTCCAACAAGAAGATCTAACAATTTTAAATATCTATGCCCCTAACATGGGAGCAGCCAACTATATAAACCAATTAATAACAAAATCAAAGAAACACATTGACAAGAATACAATAATAGTTGGAGACTTTAACACACCCCTCACTGAAATGGACAGATCATCCAAGCAAAAGATCAACAAGGAAATAAAGGTCTTAAATGACAACCTGGACCAGATGGACATCACAGATATATTCAGAACATTCCATCCCAAAGCAACAGAATACACATTCTTCTCTAGTGCCCATGGAACATTCTCCAGAATAGATCACATCCTGGGTCATAAATCAGGTCTCAACAGGTATCAAAAGATTGGGATCCTTCCCTGCATATTTTCAGACCACAATGCTCTGAAGCTAGAACTCAATCACAAGAGGAAATTTGGAAAGAGCACAAATACATGGAGACTCAACAGCATCCTTCTAAAGAACGAATGGGTCAACCAGGAAATTAAAGAAGAATTGAAAAAAACCATGGAAACAAATGATAATGAAAACACAACGGTCCAAAATCTGTGGGACACAGCAAAGGCAGTCCTGAGAAGAAAATATATAGCGATACAAGCCTATCTCAAGAAACAGGAAAGGTCTCAAATACACAACCTAACCCTACACCTAAAGGAGCTCGAGAAAGAACAACAAAGAAAGCCTAAACCCAGCAGGAGAAGAGAAATAATAAAGATCAAAGCAGAAATCAATGAAATAGAAACCAAAAAAACAATAGAACAAATCAATGAAACTAGGAGCTGGTTCTTTGAAAGAATTAATAAGATTGATAAACCCCTGGCCAGACTTATCCAAAAGAAAAGAGAAAGGACCCAAATAAATAAAATCATGAATGAAAGAGGAGAGATCACAACCAACACCAAAGAAATACAAACAATCATAAGAACATATTATGAGCAACTCTATGCCAACAAATTTGACAATCTGGAAGAAATGGATGCTTTCCTAGAGACATATAAACTGCCAAAACTGAACCAGGAAGAAATAGAAAACCTGAATAGGCCCATCACCAGTAAGGAGATTGAAACAGTCATCAAAAATCTCCCAACAAAGGAGAGCTCAGGGCCAGATGGCTTCCCGGGGGAATTCTACCAAACATTTAAAGAATAATTAATTCCTATTCTCCTGAAACTGTTCCAAAAAATAGAAATGGAAGGAAAACTTCCAAACTCATTTTATGAAGCCAGCATCACCTTCATCCCCAAACCAGACAAGGATCCCATCAAAAAAGAGAATTACAGACCAATATCCTTGATGAACACAGATGTGAAAATTCTCACCGAAATACTAGCCAATAGGATCCAACAGTACATTAAAAGGATTCTTCACCACGACCAAGTGGGATTTATTCCAGGGCAGCAGGGTTGGTTCAACATCCACAAATCAATCAATGTGATACAATACATTAACAAAAGAAAGAACAAGAACCATATGATACTCTCAATAGATGCTGAAAAAGCATTTGACAAAGTGCAACATCCCTTCCTAATCAAAACTCTTCAAAGTGTAGGGATAGAAGGCACATACCTCAATATTATCAAAGCCATCTATGAAAAACCCACGGCAAGTATCATTCTCAATGGAGAAAAACTGAGAGCTTTTCCGTTAAGGTCAGGAACACGGCAGGATGTCCGCTATCACCACTGCTATTCAACGTAGTACTAGAAGTCCTAGCCTCCGCAATCAGACAACAAAAAGAAATTAAAGGCATCCAAATCGGCAAAGAAGAAGTCAAACTATCGCTCTTTGCAGATGATATGATACTATATGTGGAAAACCCAAAAGGCTCCACTCCAAAACTGCTAGAGCTTGTACAGGAATTCAGTAAAGTGTCAGGATATAAAATCAATGCACAGAAATCAGTTGCATTTCTTTACACCAACAACAAGACAGAAGAAAGAGAAATTAAGGAGTCAATCCCATTTACAATTACACCCCAAACCATAAAATACCTAGGAATAAACCAAACCAAAGAGGCAAAGAATCTATACTCAGAGAACTATAAAGTACTCATGAAAGAAATTGAGGAAGACACAAAGAAATGGAAAAATGTCCCATGCTCATGGATTGGAAGCATAAATATTGTGAAAATGTCTATGCTACCTAAAGCTATCTACACATTTAATGCAATGCCTATCAAAATCCCATCCAATTTTTTCAAAGAAATGGAACAAATAATCCTAAAATTTATATGGAACCAGAAAAGACCTCGAATAGCCAAAGGAATATTGAAAAAGAAAACCAAAGTTGGTGGCATCACAATTCCCGACTTCAAGCTCTACTACAAAGCTGTCATCATTAAGACAGTATGGTACTGGCACAAAAACAGACACATAGATCAATGGAACAGAATAGAGAGCCCAGAAATAGACCCTCAACTCTATGGTTAACTAATCTTCAACAAAGCAGGAAAGAATATCCAATGGAAGAAAGACAGCCTCTTCAACAAATGTTGTTGGGAAAATTGGACAGCCGCATACAGAAAAATGAAATTGGACCATTTCCTTACACCACACATGAAAATAGACTCAAAATGGATGAAGGACCTCAACGTGAGAAAGGAATCCATCAAAATCCTTGAGGAGAACACA
Source organism: Taxidea taxus jeffersonii (assembly GCA_003697995.1). NCBI lineage: Eukaryota > Metazoa > Chordata > Mammalia > Carnivora > Mustelidae > Taxidea > Taxidea taxus. Next base: position 39,765 of record ML093120.1, on the reverse strand, counting down.
GGCAGCAACCTCTTCGACCTCAGCCACAGCAACTTCTTCCTAGGAACAACGCCAAAGGCAAGGGAAGCAAGGGCAAAAATGAACTATTGGGACTTCATCAAGATCAAAAGCTTTTGCATAGCAAAGGAAACAGTCAACAAAACCAAAAGACAACTGACAGAATGGGAGAAGATATTTGCAAATGACATATCAGATAAAGGGCTAGTATCCAAAATCTATAAAGAGCGGAGCAAACTCAACACCCTAAGAACAAATAATCCAATCAAGAAACGGGCAGAGGACATGAATTTCTGCAAAGAAGACATCCAGATGGCCAACAGACACATGAAAAAGTGCTCCGCATCAGTGGGCATCAGGGAAATACAAATCAAAACCACAATGAGATACCACCTCACACCAGTCAGAATGGCTAAAATGAACAAGTCAGGAAATGACAGATGCTGGCGAGGATGTGGAGAAAGGGGAACCCTCCTACACTGTTGGTGGGAATGCAAGCTGGTGCAACCACTCTGGAAAACAGCATGGAGGTTCCTCAAAAAATTGAAAATAGAGCTACCTTATGACCCAGCAATTGCACTACTGGGTATTTACCCTAAAGATACAAACGTAGTGATCCAAAGGGGCACGTGTACCTGAATGTTTATAGCAGCAATGTCCACAATAGCCAAGTTATGGAAAGAACATAGATGTCCATCAACAGATGAAAGTATAAAGAAGAGGTGGTATATATATACAATGGAATACTATACTATTAAAAGAAATGAAATCTTACCATTTGCAACGACATGGATGGAACTAGAGCGTATTATGCTTAGCGAAATAAGTCAACTGGAGAAAGACAACTACCACATGATCTCTCTGATATGAGGAAGTGGAGATGCAACAGGGGTGGAGGTTAAGGGGGTAGGAAAAGAAAAAATGAAACAAGATGGGATCGGGAGGGAGACAAACCAAAAGAGACTCTTAATGTCATAAAACAAACTGAGGGGGGTGGGGGGGAGAGGGGTTGGGAGAGGGTGGTGGGGTTACATTATATGTTTAAATAAAAAAAGCTTAAATAAAAAAATTAAAAGGTTAAAAAAAGTTTTTATTTAAATTTCAGTTAATTAACATACAGTGTAATATTAGTCTCAGTTGTACAATTTAGTGATTCAAGATGTCCATACAACACCTGGTTCTCATCACAAGTGCCCTCCTTAATCCCCAGCACCTATTTAACCCATTCCCCACTCACCTCCCCTCTAGTAATCATCAGTTTGTTCTCAATAGTTAAGAGTCTGTATCATGGTTTGCCTTTCTCTCTTTTTTTCCCTATGCTCATTTATTTTCCTTCTTAAATTCCACATATGAGTGAAATTATATGGTATTTGTCTTTCTTTAACTTACTTATTTCACTTAGCCTAATATACTCTAGCTTTATCCATGTCATTCCAAATGGCAAAATTTCATTCCTTTTTATGGCTGAGTAATAGTCCATTGTGTAAATATTCCACATCTTCTTTATCCATTCATCAGTCAGTGGACATTTGGCCTGTTTCCATAATTTGGCTATTGTAGACAAGGTGCTATAAACATCCAGGGAGCATGTATCCCTTCAAATTAGTACTTTTGTATTCTTTGGAAAAATGCCTGGTAGTACAACTGCTGGATCATAAGATAGTTCTATTGACAAAGTTTTGAGAACCCTCCATACTATTTTCCAGAATAGCTGCACCAGTTTGCATTCCCACCAACAGTGTAGGAGGGTTCCCATTTCTCTGCATCCTTGCCAATACCTATTGTTTCTTGTGTTGTAGATTTTACCATTCTGACAGGTGTGAGGTAATATCTCACTGTAGTGTTTTTTAAGATTTTATTCATTTGTTTGAGAGAGAGGGATAATAAGAGAGAAAGAACATGAGAAGGAGGTAGAGGGAGAAGTAGGCACCCCGCTGAGCAGGGAGCCAGAGGCAGGGTTCCATCCCAGGACCCTAAGATCATCACCTGAGCTGAAGGCAGATGCTTAACCAACTGATCCACCTAGCTGCCCAATCTCACTGTAGTTTTGATTCATATTTCCCTGATGATGAATGATGTTAAACATCTTTTCGTGTTTCTGTTGGCTATCAGTATGTCTCCTATAGAAAAATGTCTATTCATGTCTTCTGCCTGTTTTTAATTGGATTATTTGTTTTTGGGGTGTTGATTTTGATAAGTTCTTCATATGTTTTGGATACTAACTCTTTATCAGACATTTCATTTGCAATTATCTTCTCCCACTCTGAAGGTTGCCTTTTAGTTTTGTTGATCGTTTCTTTTGTTGGGCAGAAGCTTTATATTCACAAATCCATCAAGATGGTGCAGCACATTAATAAAAGATAGGATAAGAACCATATGATCCTTTCAACTGATGCAGAAAAAGCATGTGACAAAGTATAACATCCATTCATAATAATAAAATAAAACCTCAATAAAGTAGGATTAGAGGGAATATACCTCAATATAAGAAAGGCTATATGTGGAAATTCCACAGCTAATATCATCCTCAATGGGAAAAAACCAAGAGCTTTTACTCTATAGTCATGAACAAAACAGAGATGTCCAATCTCACCACTGTTACTTAAAATAACACTGGAAGTCCTAGCCACAGTAATCAGACAACAAAAAGAAAAAGAACATTCAAATTGGCAAAGAAGTCAAACTTTCACTATTTGCAGGTGATGTGATACTCTATATAGAAAACCCTAAATATTCCACAAAAAAAATTGCTAGAACTGTTACATAAATTCAGTAAAGTCACAGATACAAAACAACATAGAGAAATGTGTTGCATTTCTGTACACTAATAATGAAGCAGCATAAAGAGAAATTAAGGAATCTATCCCATTTATAATTGCACCAAAACCAATAAGATACTAGGAATAAACCTAACCAAATAGGAGAAAGACCTGTACTCTGAAAACTATAAAATACTGATGAAAGAAACTGAAGATGACACAAAGAAATGGAAAGGCATTCTATGCTCATGAATCAGAAGAACAAATGTTAAAATATCCATACTACCCAAAGCAATCTACAGATTTAATGCAATCCCTATCAAAATGCCATTAACATTTTTCACAGAGCTAGAACAAATAATCCTAAAATTTTTATGGGATCACAAAAGACCCTGAATAGCAAAAGCAATCTTGAAAAAGAAAAACAGAGCTGGAAGTATTACAACTCCAGATTCAAGTTATATTACAAACCAATATGATACTGGCACAAAAATAGACAGATCAGTGGGCCAAAATAGAAAACCCAAAAATGGACCCACAACTATATAGTCAACAAATCTTCAACAAAGCAGGAAAGAATATCCAATGGAAAAAAGATGGTCTCTTCAACAAATGGTGTTAGGAAAACTGGACAGCAACATGCAAAATAATGAAACTGGACCACTTTCTTACAGCATACACAAAAATAAATTCAAAATTGTTGACAGACCTAAATGTGAGATAGGAAGCCATTAAAATCCTAGAGGACAACACAGACCATAACCTCTTTGACCTCAGCTGCAGCAACTTCTTATTAAGTATGTCTCCTGAGGCAGGGGAAATGAAAGCAAAAATAAACTATTGGGACTTCATCAGAATGGGGCACCTGGGTGGCTCAATTTGGCTCAGGTCATAATTCCTGGACCCTGGGATTGAGCCCCACATTGGGCTCCCTGCTTGGCTGGGAGCCTGCTTCTCTCTGTGTCTCTGTCCCTCCCCCCATTCCTGTGCTCTTTCTCAAATAAATAAATAAAATCTTTAAGAAATGGTTAATTTTATGGTGCATGGATTTTTATCTCAAATAACAATATTAATACCTTTAATCTGACAGATGTTTTAGATATCCTGAGATGAATGCTTGTAGTGAGCAATCCTCTATTCTTGCACAGAAAATTTATTCAGAACATGCACTTTATTTCAAATGCTTCTTTTTAGAAAGAATGCCACAATTTAAAAATAATTTTAGGTAATAATAGTCTTTTTTTTAAGATTTAATTTATTTATCTCAGAGAGAGAGTGAAAGAGAGCATGAGAGGGGAGAAGGCCAGAGGGAGAAGCAGACTCTACGTGGAGCTGGGGGCCTGATGCGGGACTTGATCCTGGGATTCCAGGATCATGACCTGAGCTGAAGGCAGTTGCTTAACCAACTGAGCCACCCAGGTGCCTGGTAATAATAGTCTTTATAAGCATTTTTCTAAACCACTGTTTTCATTCTTGACAATTTAACTTCCATTTGCCAACAGTGTCCATAATCCTGTATTCCATTATTTTTACTTTCCAATGTAATATAAATATACTTTGATAGTCTTTAAAATTTTAATAACCACCTAAATTTTCAGACAATTCTGTAAATTATTAAACATTATTCTGAAGTTATATATAATATGTGTAACATATATAATTATATATTATATATTTAGAAGAATGTATATATGTACATATCCATAAGTCTATATATATGGCAAAAATTGATAGATAGGAAATGAGAAGTTATAGTTGAAGACCAGTAATTACTATTACAAGTAAACAATCAATAAGGAAAAGAGTTGAAAAAAAAAAAGTAAATAAATTGTAGGTGATGCAAGCCAGGTTTCTCACTATCAGAGAAAGTACAAATAACCAAGGAGAGAAGACTATAAATAACTCTGTGGTGCTTAATTTGATTCAAAGAATATCAGTATGAGATCATAATTGCACTAATATATAGATAGATGGATCCAGAAAATGGATATATGTGCATACCTGAGTCAGAATGCATACAATCATTTCCTAGCTATATCCACTGAAGGGTCGAGAAGTGGTGACCCCTCAGTAGCAATGAGAACACACAGTACACAGATCTTGGGGGCTATTTGTCTGTCCTAGTTTTTATTTAAATTCCATTTAGTTAACATACATTGTAATATTAGTTTCAGGAGCAAAATTTAGAGTACCAGGTGTTGGATATAAGTGTTGAATCAGATCCTGATTTTTAAATACCATTTTCTAACAACGGGAAACAAGGCTCCTTGATTCTGGGGCTGGGACAGGAAAACACAAAATGATCCTAGGGCATTTTATAGTGCCAGAAGTAGAGTCATGTTTAAAAAAAAATAAAGTGATCACAGCATGTCAAAATGACATGGGAGCCAATCTGAAAGAACTCCCAATGCCCACATATGAGGCTATTTGAGCAACAAATAAATGGCAATAATATTGGATATACCCCAGAAAATAATATACATATCCATGAATTGATTCCTCTATTAATAAAGGATTGAATAAATAAATAAACTAGAGATAAAGGATAAATATTATAGGATTCCAAAAAATATATGTTAAGAGTCTTACTTTCAGGAGGCAATGTTTTAATTCTCCTCCTTTTTTAGTATGGTCCAGACTCAGTGACTCACTTCCAAAGAACAGAGTACAGAAAGGGAAAAATAATTACTTTACAGTGGATAAGCCTGGCAGATACCATTTTAATCAAGTGATCAAGCATAACATCATCAGTGATAAATCATGTTTTTATCATGTACTCCCTGTTCTGATGTGATGTGAAGAGCATTTCACCTTTGTGACCTTCTTCCCAAAACCATTACTTCAGTCTAATCATAAGAAAACATTGGACAGGGGCGCCTGGGTGGCTCAGTGGGTTAAAGCCTCTGCCTTCAGCTCAGGTCATGATCCCAGGGTCCTGGGATCGAGCCCCACATAGGGCTCTCTGCTCAGCAGGGAACCTGCTTCCTCCTCTCTCTCTCTGCCTGCTTCTCTGCCTGCTTGTGATCTCCATCTGTCAAATAAATAAATAAAATCTTTAAAAAAAATTAAAAAAAAGAAAACATTGGACAAATCAAAATTGAGGGACATTCTATAAAATACCTAAACAGTATTCTTGAAAATTATCGAAGTCATGAGAAACAAGAAAAGACTGAGAAACTCTCATGATTGAAGAAGTCAAAAGAGATGATGACTAAATGTACATGGTATCCTGGGTTGTATTCTGAAACAATAAAAAAAAATTAGTGGAGAAAACTGGTGAAATCTCAATAGAGTCAGTAATTTAGGTCATAATATTGTTCTAATATTAATTTCTTAAGAAATGTACCATGGTTATATAAGATGTCAATATTAGGGAAAGCCAGGTAGAAGCTGGAAAAGAAGGGTATAGAAAAATTCTCTGCGCCATCATTTTAATTTTTTACTTACTTAAAATAATTACCAAAAAGTTAGAAAAATGAATCAGTGTAGTTTACCACTTAAGAAACTAAAGAAAATAATTATATTATAGATGCTGAAAAATCCATTAATAAAATTCAACACAGATTCCTGATTTAGAAAATAAAATAAAGAAAATTTTAAAAACTTCCAGGAAACAAGCTATAGAAAGCAACTCCTGCTACCTCATGGAGAGTATTTGTAACAAACCTGCAGCTAATATAATATTTTATTGTGAAACATTGAAATCTTTTCCCCTAAGAACAAGACTAGAATTATACTATTCCAGTTCCACTCAACAATGCACTAGCATTTATATTTAGTTCGATAGGGCAAGAAAAAAAATCAAAGAGCATAGAAGTGAAAAAAAGGTAAAACCATTTTTAATTAGCAGATGACATTTTTGAGTATGTAGAAAATCCAAAGAAACTTAATAACAGAACTACTTACCAAATTTACTAAGGTCTGAAGGGAGTAGGGTAAGGAGTTGGGTGAGCCTGATGGTGAGTATTAAGGAGGGCACGTATTGCATCAAGCACTGGGTGTTGTACATAAACAGTGAATCTTGGAACACTGAAAAAATAAAATTAAACTTAAAAAAAAAAGTGTGGGGAAAAAGGTCCAGGACCTCAAAGGCAACATACAAAATATATTTGAGGAGGGAAGTCTGCAAAAATGGTGGAATAAGATCCTCCTAACACTATCATCTCCCTAATGACAAAGCAGACAGGCAACATGGTCAGAAGCAACTTTTTCAAAACTCTGGAATTAACCAAAGGCTTGCAGCAATTCTTGAGGCATTTAATGAAGACAAGTGGCTGAATCTTTTTAAGAGCAGAGATCTTTGTGGTACTTTATTTGACCCACCCTCCCCCACTCCTCTGTAGATGTGAAAACCAACATCTCTCAATCATGGTAAAAATCAACAGACAAATAACTTCTGGAGAGGGAGGAATGGGGTTGGAGTTTTTTCAAGGATACCCACCCTCATTGCCAGAGAACAGTCATTATTTTACCTGTCTGGTGATTCCCTGGAAGAAATCACTCACAAGACTGTCGAGTATGAACAGTATTTTCTCCAGGGAAGTTTGTTGATAAAAATCAGAGGCATTTTTTCAAGTGTCTGATAAGCATTTGTATGTCTTCATTGGAGAAGTGTCTGTTCATGTCTTCTGCCCATTTTTTGACATGGTTATCTGTTTTGTGTGTGGTGAGTTTGAGAAGTTCTTTATAGACCTGGATATCAGCCTTTTGTCTGTACTGTCATTTGCAAATATCTTCTCCCATTCCGTGGGTTGCCTCTTTCTTTTGTTGACTGTTTCCTTTGCTGTGCAGAAGCTTTTGATCTTGATCAAGTCCCAAAAGTTCATTTTCGCTTTTGTTTCCTTTGCCTTCGGAGACATATCTTGAAAGTAGTTGCTGTGGCTGATAGCGAAGAGGTTACTGCCTATGTTCTCCTCTAGGATTCTGATGGATTTCTGTCTCACGTTGAAGTCTTTTATCCATTTCGAGTTTATCTTTGTGTACGGTGTAAGAGAATGGTTGAGTTTCATTCTACATATAACTGTCCAATTTTCCCAGCACCATTTATTGAAGAGACTGTCTTTCTTCCACTGTATATTTTTTCCTGCTTTGTCGAAGATTATTTGAGGGTCCATATCTAGACTCTCTACTCTGTTCCACTGGTCTATGTGTCTGTTTTTGTGGTAGTACCATGCTGTCTTGGTGATCACAGCTTTGTAGTAAAGCTTGAAATCAGGTAACGTGATACCACCAGTTTTGTTTTTCTTTTTCAGCATTTCCTTAGCAATTCGGGATCTCTTCTGATTCCATACAAATTTTAGGATTATTTGCTCCAGCTCTTTGAAAAATACTGGTGGAATTTTGATTGGAATGGCATTAAAAGTATAGATTGCTCTAGGCAGTATAGACATTTTAACAATGTTTATTCTTCTGATCCAAGAGCATGAAATGGTCTTCCATCTTTTTGTGTCTTCTTCGATTTCTTTCATGAGTGTTCTGTAGTTCCTCGAGTACAGATCCTTTACCTCTTTGGTTAGGTTTATTCCCAGGTATCTTAGGGTTCTTGGTGCTATAGTAAATAGAATCAATTCTCTAATTTCCCTTTCTGTGTTTTCATTGTTAGTGTATAAGAAAGCAACTGATTTCTGTACATTGACTTTGTATCCTCCCACATTGCTGAATTGCTGTATGAGTTCTAGTAGTTTGGGGGTGGAGTCTTTGGAGTTTTCCATATAAAGTATCATGTCATCTGCAAAGAGAGCATTTGACTTCTTCATTTCCAATTTGGATACCTTTTATTTCTCTTTGTTGTCTGATTGCTGTTGCTAGGACTTCTAATACTATGTTGAACAAGAATGGAGAGAGTGGGCATCCTTGTCGTGTTCCTGATCTCAACGGGAAGGCTGTGAGCTTTATCCCATTGAGGATGATATTTGCTGTTTTCATAGATTTCATAGAAAAACATAGGGGTTTTCATAGATAGATTTTATGAAGTTCAGGGATGTTCCCTCAATTCCTATACTTTGAAGCATTAATCAGGAACAGATGCTGGATTTTGTCAAATGCTTTTTCTGCATCAATTGAGAGGAACATGTGGTTCTTCTATCTTCTCTTATTGATTTGTTCTATCACATCAATTGATTTGCGAATGTTGAACCAACCTTGCAACCCAGGGATGAATGCTACCTGGTCATGATGGATAATCTTTTTAATGTGCTGTGGGATCCTATTTGCTAGGATCTTGTTGAGAATCTTGACATCCATATTTATCAGTGATATTGGTCTCAAATTCTCCTTTTTGGTGGGGTCTTTGCCCCAAAATTAGCAAGACAGGAAACAACGTGTGTTGGAGAGGATGTGGAGAAAGGGGAACCCTCTTACACTGTTGGTGGGGATGTAAGTTGTTGCAACCACTTTGGAAAACATTGTGGCGATTCCTTAAGAAATTAGAAATAGAGCTTCCCTATGACCCTGCAATAGCACTACTGGGTATTTACCCCAAAGATACAGATGTAGTGAAAAGAAGGGCCATCTGCACCCCAATGTTCATAGTAGCAATGGCCACGGTGGTCGCCAAACTGTGGAAAGAACCAAGATGTCCTTATACACCATGGAGTCTTATGCCTCCATCAGAAAGGATGAATACCCAACTTTTGTATCAACATGGATGGGACTGGAAGAGATTATGCTGAGTGAAATAAGTCAAGCAGAGAGAGTCAATTATCACAATTATCATATGGTTTCACTTATTTGTGGAGCATAAGAAATAACACAGAGGACATGGAGAGATGGAGAGAAGGGAGGTGGGGTGATTGGAGGGGAAGATGAACCATGAGAGACTATGGACTCTGAAAAACAATCTGAGGATTTTGAAGGCACAAGGTGTGGGAAGCTGTGTCAGCCTGGTGGTGGGTATTATGGAGGGCATGTATTGCATGGAGTACTGGGTGTGGTGCATAAACAATGAATTCTGGTACACTGAAAAGAAATTAAATAAATAAAATAAATCAGAGGCAATTAGTAAACATCACAGCTGTCTAAGGAAATAGATAAGAGTTGTGGAAAACAATAGGTTAATCTAAAACCTTAAAAGGAAAAGCTGGGAGGGACACCTGGGTGGCTCAGTTGGTTAAGCGGCTGCCTTCGGCTCAGGTCATGATCCGGGCGTCCTGAGATCGAGTCCTACATCGGGCTCCTTGCTCGGCAGGGAGCCTGCTTCTCCCTCTGCCTCTGCCTGCCACTCTGTCTGCCTGTGCTCGTTCGCTCTCTCTCCCTCTCTCTCTGACAAATAAATAAATAAAATCTTTAAAAAAAAAAAAAAAGGAAAAGCTGGGGAATGAGGTGTCCATAGGGGTCTTTGAAAAGCTCCAACATATTCCTTGGAATACCAAGATTCACTTATGTCACAGGTCTGTGTGTGTAACCAAGACTCTATGTATGCTCAGGAAATGAATATATCACTAAAGGAATTGACCATTAAGAAAAACATTTTCTTCTTTAAGAAAATTTCCTTTTGTTGGATTGTTCTTAGACAATTTGTCCAGCTTCTGAACATTCAAGGAGGTGGTAGAAGGGGAGCTTTGCAGAGAGATTTCTGAGGGCACCAGGTACATGGGTGGGAGAAGGGACATCAAGAAAGGGAGGGAGAAGGCCATCCATCTATCTTCCGCCATGGACACAAGATTCTGTGCCCATCACTACTTGACCATCTAAGTTTAAGACCAATGTGATCCAATAGAACTTTCTGTAATGATGAAAATGTTCTTTAAAAGCCTTGTCTGGTATGGGCACCACCGGTTATATGCACCTACTGAGCACTTGAAATATATCTAATGTGAATGAGGAATTAAATTTTTCATTTTATTTCATTTTAATTATTATTATTTTTTAAATTTTATTTTATTTTTTCAGTGTTCCAGATTGTAGCCATTAGTCTCATGTGTTCCTTTAAATTTAAATTAAATGTAATTAAGTTAAATTTGAATTGAATTCAAAATTTAAATTAAAATAATTTTAATTATTTTTAATTTAAAGGAACACATGAGACTAGTGGCTACCATATTAGGCAGTGCAGCTCTAGGCCAGAGGTTGGAAAACTTTCTATGCAAAGGGCTAGACAGCACATATTTTTTATTTTAAGAATCAATCATAAAGCCCCTGTTGCTATATTCAACTCTGCCATTTTTCCACAAAAAGAATCACAGACAATAACCAAAAGAATGAGCATGGCTGTGTTCCCATGAAATTTCATTTACAAAAACAGGCAGTGAGCCATATTTGGCCTATGGTTATAGTTTGCCAGCCTCTGCTCTAGACCATCCAGATCCACAGATGCCCCAGGATATCAGATGCTTTTGTGCTTACTTATCCCCCTGGACTGACCATTTTACTTTCATGTGGCCTCAGATTATTTCTTTTACTTTCCTAATCAATCATTTAAGATTTTTTTTTCAGTTTCATATTTGATTGACCAGAATTAGAATTATGTGGCAGTAGTATTTGGGGATTTCAAGTTAGCCACCTTGCTTGATACAACCATTGTAATATTTGGTGGCATTAGCATCTATAAGTTCCTTCAAGTTTAAAACTTGGATATAATTCTGACTCCACTCTTTCATTTACCTTAAATATCCAGAAATGGTTAGAACTGAACTTCTTAGGATTTTTTTATCCCTTTTACCATAGCCTTAATTCAGACATTCATTACTTCAGAATTAAAATATAGACTTCCTTCTAGTCCATCTTCTTTCTAATGGCTCTGCTCCCTTAAAATCCATCTTCTATGCATATATATGTGTATATAAAAATATGTATATTTGTATACATATATAAAATATGTATAAATACACATATTTAATATATGCATATGTATATACATATACATATAATATACATATGCATATGTACATATGTATACATGTACATATAAAAATATGCCTGTATTCTTCAAAGCTCAAAGCCTTATGCATAGTTCTTGGAAAAGTAAAATAAAAAGTAAAAAAAATAAAAAGTAAAATAAAATAAAAGTTACTTTATTTAACATGACATATAAAATCACAGATAATTTTTTTAATTTTTAATTTTTTAAATTTCTTTTCAGTGTACCAGAATTCATTGTTTATGCACCACACCCAGTACTCCATGCAATACATGCCCTCCATAATACCCACCAGGCTGACCCAGCTTCCCACCCCCTGTGCCTTCAAAACCCTCAGATTGTTTTTCAGAGTCCATAGTCTCTCATCTCCCCCTCCAATTTCCCCCAACTCCCTTCTCCTCTCCATCTTTCCATGTCCTCCGTGTTATTTCTTATGCTCCACAAATAAGTGAAACCATATGATAATTGACTCTCTCTGCTTGATTTATTTCACTCAACATAATCTCTTCCAGTCCCATCCATGTTGATACAAAAGTTGGGTATTCATCCTTTCTGAATAAGACTCCATAGTGTATATGGACCACTTCCTTATCCATTCGTCCATTGAAGGGCATCTTGGTTCTTTCCACAGTTTGGCGACCATGGCCATTGCTGCTATGAACATTGGGGTGCAGATGGCCCTTCTTTTCACTACATCTGTATCTTTGGGGTAAATACCCAGTAGTGCTATTGCAGGGTCATAGGGAAGCTCTATTTCTAATTTCTTTTTTTTTTTAAGATTTTATTTATTTATTTGACAGAGAGAGAAAGATCACAAGTAAGCAGAGAGAGAGGCGGAAGTAGGCCTCCTGCCGAGCAGAGAGCCGGAGGTGGGGCTCCATCCCAGGACCCTGAGACCATGATCCAAGGGGAAGGCAGAGGCCCAACCCACTGAGCCACCCAGGCACCCCTATTTCTAATTTTTCAAGGAATCTCTACACTGTAGAACATTTTTAAAAATTTCCGTTGCTCAAGTTCCGCTCATGGCAAGTGTTATTTTTTTGTTTGAAATGTCTTTAAATCTACCTTATGTATTACAGCTCTTTTATTGAGTATAAAATTTTAGGATGATAATTATTTTCTTTCAGCACTTTGAGGACATTGTTCTACTGTCCTTTGACTTCCATTTTTGCGGTTGCAAAAGTTAACTGTTGCTCTTTTGAAGACAATAATACTGTTGAAGGGGAAAAGGACATTGGCTAAATATGTACAAGATTCCTAAAGTCAACAAAATAAGGAAACAGAGAAGCAATAAGGCAATACTATGGAAAGACATGAAACAGGTCTATCTTATAGTAATTCTGAAATTAGATAAGTGCTTATTTTCAATTAATGTCTCACTTGATTATTACATAAAATTGTTTTAAGCCAACTCACCTTTTGAAAAAAGGATCTAGACAAATTTGGAGCATACCCCAATTCTGGAAGAAGTCTGTAGAGAGCAGAGATACTATGAGATGGGAGGGGTACCAAAAGAGAAGAAAAGTCCACCAAAGCAAGACTGTACCTTGAGCTTCCTTGGAAATTTCTGAGAATTTCAAATATTGAGGAAGAAGTCCCACGTGCCTATCACATCGTATCTTGCGTAGGTGTAGCATAAGAGTATCCCCACCTCCTCTTATTACACTTCTGTGTTCACCGATGCAGTGAATCCATCAGGCCACCTGAGGGCGCCAGTGCATGCATAGCCCTGAGGTTTCCACTTCCAGTTTCCCCAAGGGTGTCTCCTTTTCCTCATTCTTCTGACCCCTATTTGAAGTCTTTAATTTCTCTTTACTATTCCCACTTTCCCTTCCATCCTCTCTTCTCACTCCTGGTTTTATCTGTAGTAATTTGATCCTTGCTTGAGGAGGGTCGCGTTTACAAGTTTATCTGTACACCAGTTTGTTCTCAGTTGACGCTCTGTGCCACATTTGACCTGTGTATTTGGCTTTGTATTACTTTGACTAGATGCCTGCAGAGCCATTTCCAAAATTCCCAGGGTGGTGGCTTCTAGTAAGGCTCACTGATTTCAAATTCTGCTCACTTATATTGCAAGAAAGCATACTGCTGCTTCAATATACATTGAAGTCAAATACCTATTTCTAAATTCAGTAAAAAGAGAAGGGAAACTTGGGAGGATATATTGAGAAAAACAGGGGAAAAGAAAGTGGAACCCAGTGAGATCCTCTTACTAAGGTGTGTAATTTATCAATTAACTTGGGCAGCTGTGTTTGGGTACTTGTCAAATAGGTCACTTGTGTATCTTGTATGTTTGTCAGACATCATCTTAAAAAGAACTGAAATAAGAGATGGCATTTTCTGGATCATTTTAAGAATAATCCAAAATAAAAATAAGCTACCACCCTATGACTTATATCTAAATCTGTGCTACCGTGAACTCATTCCACTTAAATTATTATGCACCCAAATTCAATAAATTCTAATGGCAGCATACATTTAATGATATTTTAAATCATTAACTTCTTTAGATTCAATAATCTTACATAATTTCCATTGAATTAGGTAACTGAGGGCATTGCAAGGAGAAATGTCTCACAATTTACCTATCCTATATACAATCAGACAGAAAATGTTAGTTAACTGCGTAAGTGAATGGATAGATAAATTAATGAAAGATAGGGCTAGTGCCAAAAGACAGAAAAAATCTGGGGAACTAATATGAGGAAAGTAAGTCAGTCAGAAGATAAAGGCTCTGGATCATATGTGTATTCACATATTGGTAAAAATTTAAAAGGCTGAAACTACAAAGTGTTATTGAGAGTATGAAATAATGAGAATCCTATGCCAGTGGTGATAGGGATGTTAACTGATATAACCTTCACTGGCCTAAGTCTGCCATGCCACAAGTGGGCTGAAGCATCATAGCTTTATCAGATGCAGGATGCAGAAAATTCATTACACATATAAAAACACATTGTCTGTCTATTGAGTCCTCTGATTACCACAGTTTGTAACCCTGGTGTTTATATTTTCCAACTCATATGGATGGAGGAATATAATTTGGAAGTAAGCTGTGGGTCCCTGAATAACTTCCCTGTGATTTCCTAAATGAATCATCCAGCACCTTACAGGTCCACAGGAAACTAGGGGCTTCCACCTTTCAAAGTCCAGTAGACATCAAGGATCAAGACCTTTGTTTTGACCCAAAAAGTCTGAACACAGAGAGAATGCTCTGTGGTTCTTAGAAGTTTCAATTCTTCTAGTTAATTAAAATTTGGCATTTGGTGGTGACTTCAGGGAATCCAGAAATTCATGTCTCCTGAGCCACCCACCTCAGTTGGCCAATTTACTGATTGCATTTCTAATGTGTTATATTTTGAAATTGCTTGGTTCACTGATACTTTGGCTCAGTATTTAGAATCATAAAGGCAGCTAAAGGAATAGATGTCCGTGTGATTTCATCTGGATCACATGAAAGAAGTTTCTCAGATACTTCTTGTAGGAATCTGAGTGTTTTCTACTTTGGTTAGTTAGTAAGAAAGACCTAAGCATGTAAGTTATTTGAAGTTCCTTCATCAGAGACAGTCCTTTTTCCTGCCATCATTGAGACTTCTAACTAAGAAAAAAATTTGTACCCTACTACAATAATTGGACTCTAGAAGTATTGGTTCTTGCATGTGCAAAAACAGCAGCACCTGACTATGGATGACTCCTTACCCTATGGAAAAATCAGAGCAGACAGATGTCTTCTGTGCCAGGAAGTGTCAAGAGCTGGGCAATGTCCTCCATGGTTTCTATAATGGTCTTCACCTTGTCCCCACCCCAACCCACACTGGAGACTTCCACATTATACTTGTCTTTTCTCATTTGGTCTTCTACTCCTGGCTCTTTGAAGCCACCCTTTTCATCTGTGCCCTCTCATCAATATTTTCCTGTACTGCAGCTGAGCTCCAAACTCTAAGCACCAGTTAGTTACATCATGGCTTTAAGAATTTGTGGGGGCACCTGGGTGGCTCAGTGGGTTAAAGCCCCTGTCTTCAGCTCGGGTCATGATCCCAGGGTCCTGGGATTGAGCCCCGCATCAGGCTCTCTGATCAGCGGGGAGCCTACTTCCGCCCCCCTCTCGCTCTCTGCCTGCTTCTCTGCCTATTTGTGATTTCTGTCTGTCAAATAAATAAGTAAAATCTTAAAAAAAAAAAATAAAAGGGATTTGTTCTCCACTAAGGGTTTTGTCATCAGCTACTCTTACTGTCTTCTCAATAATGCTTGTTTATGCTTCCAGAGTATTGTTAAAAATGGGTTTTGTTGATTTCTTGCATACTTTCTGCAAATTTTGCACTAATCTGGAAATTTCAGATTTAAGGGAAACTGAAACAAGCAGATGAGGGGTTCCTATTCTGGAGACCTGTGGGGGAAATATTTCAGAGTAGAGGAGTTCCTAGAATCTTCCTCTTATAAAAGTCTATATTACATATGCTAGGGAAGAGAGTTCATTTTTTTGGCCACATCAGTTCTAGTCTCCAGTAATGGAGGTGGTGAAAGGAAAAGGAAAAAAGAACAAAAGGATGTCAGGGGGAAATACTAAGATAGGTGAAATCTAATCTCTATGTACATTGCTTCTCTCCATTCCAGGTGCTTCCATGGATATCAGGGCAGACAAGTTCTGCCTTTCAGCACTAGCCTGTTTTTCTTTCTATCCTCATTACTCTATCTTCTCAGACATTTCTTCCAGTTATTAACATTTTCTGTGTAATTCCACTGGGCAAATGAAGTGTTAGATGTGGAGCTGTCCCCAGCTACCTCTATCTTTGGAAATAATAGGATAAAATTATTAGACCCAAAGAATTTAATAATTTGTAAATAAAATAATGTGTTATGTCTCCCAGAGCTGATTGAATTTTAAATTTAGGCACAAATTATTATAAGAAATGTGAGTTTCAATAGTGAAATTACAACCATAAATCACCCAATTTTTTCTTAAAATGAATGAATATTTTTCTTAAAATGATTCAATAAAATCAACCTCCTGCCCCATTTCTCTTTTGGAAAGAAGGAGGTAGGGAGTCACATGAGCCTCGTGGTGGGTTTTAAGGAGACAGGTATTGCAATGAGCACTGGGTGTGGTGCATAAACAATGAATCTTGGAACGTTGAAAAAATAAAATTAAATTTAAAAAAAGAATGTGAAAAAGTATAGACAAGATACCAATAAGTGGTCATCTGAAAAGTGCTCAAGCTATCCCTGGCAAATTGGTAAAACAAGTATTTTAAGAGGAAAGCCCTGGGATCCAATTGGACTTACCACTCCTCTCTCTATATAAGCAAAGAAACCAGTCTTTGCTCCCTTTTTTCTGAATTTCAAAAACAGTCATTCAGACTTCAGTGTGAATTGAGTCCACTATGTTCCCTCTTCAAAGGTAAGTGAGCAGAATTTGGATTTGTGTTTATCTTTCTACTATACAGTTAAAATAAACCTTGTCCTCACTTTGTCACCAAAGGATCCTGGGGACAGGGATGAGAAAATCTGAAATCTCTCAGTATGTTGTTCTACCTACCTTGCTGATAAGTTCTGTGGTCTTGATCTATACTGCATGTAAATGTGGTACAATGGAAGCAATTACCAGCTCAAAGTTAGGTATCAAATAGAAAGTGCTTAGAAATCTTTCAATTGAATTGAATGGATTTAATTCACTAATGTGGAAGTCAGGGAGAATGTTTATTCAGCAGGATTTTACAAGCACAGAGATAAGAAAGACACCTTATGGACTTTTCTATTTGATTTTTCTTCCTCACTGCAGAATCTGAATTAATTTGGTCTACCACCCTACACCACACATTACCTACCACTGGACATAACTGAAAGGTAACCTGTATCTTTTCTCTTAGAAGGGCATGGAATATGGGCAGATACCTAAGTACTATACTGCATGAGTGAGGAAAGCCAGGAAAAGCAAGGACTAATTCATGGGCTATCCCAGCAGAAACAGAACTTATTTTGAGTCCTATGGGCAATACCAACATCAGACACTTTCGTATCAGGTTAGAGCCAAAGGATTCACAGCTGATTCAGTTTCAGTGGGTAAGTTAGTATTATAGTAAGAACTCATCATTCTAGGAAAGAAGGTTCATGAAGGAGCAGAGTTTTGAGTTATAATGATGGGTCAGATTTCAAGTTTGATATGAAGAAAAAGGCTATCAAGGGAATTCAGCCCTGGATATTGGGAAAGTGCTATTAGAAATCTAAGACAAATAAATGCATGCATATAATAACTCATCAGAGGTTTATGCCAGGCTGTCAATCAACCTATCTTAAATGCAACACTCTATATAATACAATCTATAAATATCTGTTGCTTACAGGAATGAATGAGTAAATGAATGAATGAATGAAAATATGGGTGGATAGATGGATAGATGAATAGATGACTGCGTTGAATGGTAACCTGGATGATGGAGGTAATAAATGAAAAATTAGATGGATAATTAAGTAGCAGGCATAAGGTTGAATGAGTGAGTAAATGAATGAACATTATGATTTTAAGCAACCTTCTTGATGTGAACTAAAATGAGCTAGTTTGTGTGATCTTCTCTGTATGGATCAGGGATCTGTAGGCACTGCTAAGTTATCAGATAAGTCTTTATCTAACCCTTTATAAAGACAAAAAGAGCTCCATACTCTCCTGAATTTATTTTCCTTCCAGCCTCCTTCATGTTTGTCTTGTTTTTAAAAATGAAATTCAAGCTGGGGCTATTCCTTAAGGAGAGGCCTACATAGTCTGTCTTATTTGCCTCATCCTTCCCAGTCTTGTTGTGTTTCATAAATCTTGGTTAAGGACTTATCTTGTGCCTCACACTGCAGTGTGTGTTCACAGTATCCAAAGTAACATTGAGCTCAATCCCTATCCTCAAGGAACATTAGTTTAACTGAAGAAGAAAAGAAAAACACCTATTACTAAATAATTTAGATACTAATCCTTTATCTGATCTGTCATTTGAAAATATCTTCTCCTATTCCATAGGTTGCCTTTTAGTTTTGTTGATTGCTTCCTTTGCTGTGCAGATTTTTATCTTGATGTAGTCCCAATAGTTTATTTTTGCTTTTATTTCCCTTGCCTCAGGGGATCTATCTAGGAAAAAAGTTGCTGTGGCCAATGGCATAGAAATTACTGCCTGTGCTCTCTTCCAGGATTTCTGTGGTTTCCTGTCTCATATTTAGGTCTGT
>ML093120.1:0-15077 GCA_003697995.1 Taxidea taxus jeffersonii | reverse complement strand
ATTGCACCTCATTAATAGCTTTTTTTATTTCAACTTGATTAGACTTTAGTTCTTTCATTTCTCCAGAAAGGGCTTTTATTTCTCCTGACAGGGTTTCTCTAATATCTTCCATGCCTTTTTCTAGAGCGGCTAGAACCTTGAGAATCGTCGTCCTGAATTCCAGATCTGACATATTACCAATGTCTGTATTGATTAGGTCCCTAGCCTTCGGTCCTGCCTCCTGTTCTTTTTTTTGTGGTGAGTTTTTCTGCCTTGTCATTTTGTCCGGATAAGAATCCGCTGTTCTCCTTGTTAAGTGAACTTGGTCTTGGCTGGATTTCTTTGATCTTCTGGGGGAGGGGCCTGTTGTAGTGATTCTCAAGTGTCTTTACCCCAGGCGGAATAGCACCACCCTTACCAGGGGCCGGGCTAAGTAATCCTCTCAGGTTCACTTTCAGGAGCTTTTGTTCCCTGAACGCTTTCCGTAGAGTTCCGGAGGACGGGAATGAAAATGGCAGCCTCCCAATCTCCAGTTCAGAGGAGCCGAGAGCTAGGGACCCCAGTCTTCAGTGCGCCCTCAGAGAAAAGCATTTAATCACTCCCGTCTCCCCAGCCTCCGGCCGCGCTTGGAGATAATCGTGCGTAATCAGTCCCATCTCACTGGCTTCTGGGAGTGCTCCGAGCTCACCCAGCCTGTGACCAAGTGTCTCTGTCTCTGGCAGAGTCCCACCTGGAGTCTCCAAACCCCATAGATCCCTGAGCTCTCCCGAGTCAGAGTCTCCCCGTATCTTGTGGGGACCCCTCGCACAGAGCACTGGCCCGTGTCACAGAGCACCGGCCCGTGTCACAGACCACGGCTCTAGGAAACCTTGGCTCTGTCTCCACAGCTGGCTTCCCTGCTCTAATACCTGAGAGCTCTGCGACACTCAGATACCCCCGATCCTTCTGTGACCCTGCGGGACCTGAGTCCACGCTGTCCCCGTGAGGTCTTCACCCCAGTTTAGCCTCTGGAGTGATGTCCCTTCATGGAGCAGACTTTTAAAATTCCTGATTTTGTGCTCCGCTGCTTGCCGGGAGCCGGCCCCTCCCCCTGGGGTCTATCTTCCTGTTGCATTGGATTCACTTCTCCGCTGGTCCTACCTTTTAGAAAGTGGTCGATTTTCTGTTTCTAGAATTGTTGTTTTTCTTCTCTTCGATCTCCTGTTGGATTCGTAGGTGTTTGGAATGGTTTGATAGGCTATCTAGCTGATCTCCTGCTGCCTGATGTCATCTCAGCCTGCTACTTCTCTGCCATCTTGACTCCTCCCAGTTTTGCCTTTCTTTTTGGAGATTGCTTTGGCTAGTTAGACTCTTTAGTGGTTTCATAAGAATTTTAGGATTCTTTGTTCTAGTTCTATAAAAAATGCTGTTGGTATTTTGATGGAGATTGCATTAAATCTGCAAATTGCTTTGGGTAGTATTTTAACAATATGTTTTGTCTTTCCATTACTTTATGTTGTCTTTAATTTATTTCATCTGTGTTTTATAGTTTTTGGAGTATAAGTATTTCTTTTTTTAATTTATTTGACAGACAGAGATCACAAGTAGGCAGAGAGACAGGCAGAGAGAGAAGGAAGCAGGCTCCCCATGGAGCAGAGAGCCCGATGGGGGCTAGATCCCAGGATCCCAGGATCCCAGGATCATGACCCAAGCATGATTGGCAGAGATGAAGGCAGAGGCTTTAACCCACTGAGCCACCCAGGCGCCCCTGGAGTATAAGTCTTTTTTTTTTCTTTTTATTTAAGCTTTATTTAAACATATAATGTAACCCCACCACCCTCTCCCAACCCCTCTCCCCCCAGCCCCCCTCAGTTTGTTTTATGACTTTAAGAGTCTCTTTTGGTTTGTCTCCCTCCCGATTCCATCTTGTTTCATTTTTTTTTCCTACCACCTTAACTCCTACCCCCATTGCATCTCCACTTCCTCATATCAGGGAGATCATGTGATAGTTGTCTTTCTCCAGTTGACTTATTTCGCTAAGCATAATATGCTCTAGTTCCATCCATGTCGTCGCAAATGGTAAGATTTCATTTCTTTTGATGGCTGCATCGTATTCCATTGTATATATATACCACCTCTTCTTTATCCATTCATCTGTTGATGGACATCTAGGTTCTTTCCATAACTTGGCTATTGTGGACATTGCTGCTATAAACATTCGGGTACACGTGCCCCTTTGGATCACTACGTTTGTATCTTTAGGGTAAATACCCAGTAGTGCAATTGCTGGGTGTTGGGAAAATTGGACAGCCACATGCAGAAAAATGAAATTGGACCATTTCCTTACACCACACATGAAAATAGACTCAAAATGGATGAAGGACCTCAGCGTGAGAAAGGAATCCATCAAAATCCTTGAGGAGAACACAGGCAGCAACCTCTTCGACCTCAGCCACAGCAACTTCTTCCTAGGAACAATGCCAAAGGCAAGGGAAACAAGGGAAAAAATGAACTATTGGGACTTCATCAAGATCAAAAGCTTTTGCACAGCAAAGGAAACAGTCAACAAAACCAAAAGACAACTGACAGAGTGGGAAAAGATATTTGCAAGCGAAATATCAGATAAAGGGCTAGTATCCAAAATCTACAAAGAGCTTAGCAAACTCAACACCCAAAGAACAAACAATCCAATCAAGAAATGGGCAGAGGACATGAACAGACATTTATGCAAAGGAGTATAAGTCTTTTATCTCTTTGGTTAAGTTTATTCTTAGGTATCTTATTATTTGGGATACAATTTTAATTTGGATTGTTTTCTTAATTTCTCTTTCTGCTACTTAATTATTGGTTTATAGAAATGCAAAAGATTGCTTTACATTGATTTTGTATTGTGTGACTTTACTGAATTTATCAGTTCTAGCAGGTTTTTGGTGGAGTCTTTAGGGTTTTCTATACAGAGTATCATGTAATCTGGAAATAGTCAAAGTTTTACTTCTTCCCTGCCGATTTGGATGCCTTTTATTTCTTTTTGTTGTCTGATTGATGTGGCTGTGACCTTTCCTTTTTAATGGCTTTTTTTGATGAACAACTTAGTTTTGTTTGACCTTTATTATTTCTTAGCTCTACTTTTTTAACTTTAAAAAAACATTTCATAGTTTCCTCCCTTACCTCTACTCTGCATCACACACACACACACACACACACACAACTTTCAAAATATCTTAGAGATATCTAAGATCACATGTTCCAAATTTATGGAAGATAATAAAGAGGAAAACAATAAGACAAGTATAATAAATAATTCGTAATGAACTCTTACAAAGTCTTTAATGGAAAGTGAAAGACAGACTGAGAACAGGAAAGATTATAGTATCTTCTGCAAAAAATGAATTCTTGAACAGAATGTCATAGAACAAAATCAGTGGCCTCGTTTGAAGGGATAAAAATTGTTCAATGGTCGGATCTGAAAAATTACATAAATTTCTCTAGAGCTGTTTGTAAGAAAAGAGCAACAAATTGAAAGATCACAGAAGGTTCAGGGCTTATACAGTTGACAGAAGAGGGAATGGCATGCTTTAAGGGATTCCATGAGATATATTAAACAACTGTAACAACAATGAAAGATGGGGGGGAAAAGTGTATGTACATAGAATAAGTATAAATTTGGGGTTGCCAGAGGAGGTGGTTGATACATTGTTTCTCTTTCTGTTTTCTTCCAAAGTATTATCATCTTTAAATGGCCTTAGGAAATCACAGCACCATCACTGAGTTCCTCCTTCTTGGACTGCCTGCTGATCATCATACCCAAGCCCTCGTCTTTGTGCTTTTCTTAGTAATTTACCTCCTGACTCTGTCAGGGAACCTGATGATAATCTTGGTTATCAGGGCCAATTCCCACCTTCACACACCCATGTACTTCTTCTTGAATCACCTCTCCTTCCTGGATCTCTGCTATTCTTCAGTCACTGTGCCCAGGATGCTAGAGAACCTCCTGTCTGAGAAGAAAACCATCTCAGTGGAGGACTGCTTGACCCAAGCTTTCTTTGTACTTGCCTCTGGGGGAACAGAGCTTTGCCTCCTTGCAGTGATGGCATATGACCGCTATGCTGCCATTTGCTACCCTCTACTCTATGGTCAGATAATGAGCAATGAGCTGTGTGTGGGACTCGTATGGGGATCTTGGGGTCTGGCCTTTTTGGATGCTTTCATCAATACCCTCCTAGCTTGGAATTTGGACTTCTGTGAGACTCAAGTCATCTACAGCTTCATTTGTGAGATTCCATCTCTGTTCCCTCTCTCCTGTTCCAATAGCTCTGTTAACTTTGCAGTCCTGCTCTTCTCTGCCGTCCTGCATGCCTTTGGGACCTTCCTTATGGTCTTCTTCTCTTACACACGTATTGTTGCCACCATCCTGAGCATCAGTTCCACCTCAGGCAGAAGTAAGGCCTTCTCCACCTGCTCCTCCCACCTCACCACAGTAAGCTTATTTTATGGCTCAGGTTTTCTTCGCTATCTCATGCCAACCTCAGGTTCCCCATGGGAGTTGGTTTTTTCCATGCAGTACAGTGTGGTCACTCCCCTAGTGAATCCCCTTGTCTACAGCCTAAAGACCAAGGAAGTAAAAAAAGCCCTGAAAAACATGTTTCAGAAAACTTTACAACATCTCAGGTAGCAGAGAACAAGCAGAGAATGATTGGAAAGCATGGCAGAATTATAGCAAAATACCCAAATAATAGACATTAAGGAAAATTTTTGTTTCCTCATGTCAGATATGACAAAACATCTTTTAAAGCCTCCTTTGTTTGGAAATCCACAAAAAAATAGCAAGGCATTTTCTTGCTTTCATTCATATTTTATCTTTGTTAGAGGCAGAAAACATGCATCAGATAACTATTTCAATTCAAGTATTTTGGTTATAGACATAGATTATTCTTCTTATTTGTAAAACATTAATAATGTGCTTAGCGTGGGGAAAATTATATGTGTCCTGAATTCTTACATGGATTCCTATGGGTATTAAACTGGGGGTAAAGTTTTGCTACAAGGTAAAAAGCCAAGATCTCTAAAGGAAGAAAGATATAGACTTGAGACTTGTGGAAGGGTGAATGGAAGGTGAGTTTAAGATGAGCTCTGATTGAAGAGGGTCTTTGTGGCAAGGCAGATGCAGCTGAAGGTGTCTGAGGAAGGAAGTCAGTTTGTTGGGCTAAAGTCCAGGCAAGCAGACATCTTCCACAAGCCTTATGAAGCATTATCTGCTATGGGGCAAATAGTAGAGAATTTCATTCATTCCAGGGAGTATAGCAGCCCTGCTTCTTTCCCTTTCTAGGTTTTACTAATGGCTCAGAAGACTTAAGTCTAGTAGAAAGTGATGGGGTTTAGAAAAGAAGTGCATGGAATAGGGAGGATCCTAGGTAGGAATTTTCTGAGCAGGGGGGAGGGTGTTCATGGAGAAAACTAATCAGAAAAGCTGCATAAACCATCTACCAAAGCATCCTAGGCATCTATAAAACCACTTGCTAAGCATCCTAGAAATCCTAGAAATACAACTACAAAGCCACACAGACACTGTACCTTATCTACAATATCTTAAATGAAGGTTGAATTATACTTCATTTTAATTCAATTTAATTAAGAGATAGTGTATTATTAGTTTCAGAGGTAGAATTCAGCAATTCATTAGTTGCATACAACACCCAGTGCTCATTAATTCAAGTGCTCTCCTTAACACCCATCACTCAGTTACCCAATCCCCCCACCCACCTCCTCTCCAGTCACTCTCAGTTTGTTTCCTATAGTTGAGCCTCTAATGGTTTTCCTCCCTCTCTATTTTTGTCTTATTTTATTTTTGCTTCCTCTCCCCTTTGTTCATCTGTTTTGCTTCTTAAATTCCATATATGAGTGAAGTCATATGGTAATTGTCTTTCTCTGACTGACTTATTTCACTTTTAGCATAAACCTCTCTAGTTCCATCCACATGGCTACAAATGGCAAGATTTCATTCTTTTGATAGCTGAGTAATATTTCATTACATATACATGTGTTTGAAGGCTGAGTAATATATTCCATATATGTGTGTAATATATATATATCAGTTCTTTATTCATTCCTCTGTCAATGGACATCTGGTCTCTTTCCATATTCTGGCTATTGGGACACTGTTGCTATAAACACTGAGGTGTACATATCCCTTCAAATCACTATGTTTGTATCTTTTGGATAAATACTTAGTAGTGTCAAAGGTTAGTTGACCATAGAGTTGAGCATCCATTTCTGGGTTCTCTATTCTGTTCCATTGATTTAGCTGCCTGTTTTTGTGCCAGTACTATATTGTCTTAATGATTACAACTTTGTAATACAGCTTGAAGTCTGGAATTGTGATGCCTTCAGCTCTGGTTTTCTTTTTCAACATACCTTTGGCTATTCAGGGTCTTTTCTGGTTCCATACATATTTTAGGATTATTTGTTCCAGCTCTGTGAAAAATACTGATGGTATTTTGATAGATATTGTATTGAATGTGTAGATTGCTTTGGCTAGCATAGCATTTCAACAATATTTGTTCTTCCAGTCCATGAGCATGGGGTGTTTTTCCATTTCTTTGTCTCCCTCAATTTCTTTCATAAGTATTCTATGGTTTTCAGAGTACGGATCCTTTACCTCTTTGGTTAGGTTTATTCCTAGGTATCTAATGGGTTTTGGTGCAATTGTAGATGGGATCTATTCCTTGACTTCTCTTTCTGCTACCTCATTGTTAGTATATAGAAATGCCACTGACTTCTGTGTATTGGTTTTATAACCTGTGACTTTGCTGAATTCTTGTATCAGTTCATGTCACCTGCAAAGAGTGAAAGTTGGACTTCTTTGCTGATTTGGATCATTTTTATTTCTTTTTATTGCCTGATTACTGAGCCTAGGACTTCCAGTATTTTGTTGAACAACAGTGGTGATAGTGGACATCCATGTTGTATTCCTAACCATAGGGGAAAAGCTCTCAGTTTTTCCCATTGAGGGTGATATTAGCTGTGGGCTTTTTGTAGATAGTTTTTATGATATTAAGGTATGTTCTCTCTACGCCTATACAGCAGACAGTTTTTATCAAGTGTGTTGCATTCTGTCAAATGTTTTTTTGGCACCTATTGAAAAGATCGTATGGTTCAAAAAAAAAAAGAAAAGAAAAGATTGTATGGTTCTTATCCTTCCTTTTATTAATGTGGTGATTCACTGTGCTTGATTTGTGAAGCTATTCCTTAGCAGCCAAGGAATAAATACCACTTGGTTGTGGTGAATAATCCTTTCAATGAAATGTTGGATCCAATTAGCTAGTATCTTGTGAGAATTTTTGCATCCATGTTCATCAGGGATATTGGTTTGTAATTCACCTTTTTAGTGGGTTCTTTGTCTGGTTTGGGGATCAAGGTATTGCTGGCCTCATAGAA
This sequence comes from Taxidea taxus jeffersonii, assembly GCA_003697995.1. NCBI lineage: Eukaryota > Metazoa > Chordata > Mammalia > Carnivora > Mustelidae > Taxidea > Taxidea taxus. The sequence continues at coordinate 7,685 of ML093120.1, read as the reverse complement.
AGAGTTTGAAGTATTTCTTCCTTATCTAGTTTTTGAAAGTTTCAGGAGAATAGGTATTAATTCTTCTTTAAACGTTTGGTAGAATTCCTCTGGGAAGCCATCCAGCCCTGGACTCTTATTATTTGGGGGATTTTTGATTACTGCTTCAATTTCCTTCCTGGTTATGGGTCTGTTCAGGTTTTCTATTTCTTCCTCTTTCAGTTTCGGTAGTTTACAAATTTCTAGGAATGCATCCATTCTTCCAGATTGCTTAATTTGATGGCATATATTTGCTCATAATACTTTCTTATAATTGTATTTCCTTGGTGTTGGTTGTGATCTCTCCTCTTCCATTCATGATTTTTTTTATTTGGGTCCCTTCTCTTTTTTTTAATAAGTTTGGCTAGGGGGTTATCAATCTTATTAGTTCTTTCAAAGAACCACTTCCTAGTTTTGTTCATCTGTTCTACTGGTTTGTTGTTTTGTTTTGTTTTTGTTTTTGTTTACTTCTATATCATTGATTTCTGCTCTAATCTTTATTAAATCTCTTCTCCTGCTTTATTTTCTGTTCTTTTTCTATCTCCTTTAGGTTTAAGGTTAGAATTGTATATTTGAGACTCTTCTTGTTTCTTGAGAAAGGCCTATATTGCTATACACTTCCCTTTTAAGACCATCTTTGATGCATCTCAGAGGTTCTGAACTATAGTGTTTTCATTTTCATTTGCTTCCATGCATTTTTTAAATTCTTCTTTAATTTCTTTGTTAACCCATTCATTCTTTAATAGAATGCTCTTTAACCTTGAAGGTATTTTTAATACTAAGTTGTTGGAATGACTCAATGGCCAAAAGCGGGAAGGATGAAGGGGCTCTTAGAGAAGCAAAAAAGAATGAAGAAGTCATTCCAACCCTAGGCTGAAGCTGATAATTGTACTTTGGCTGCTGTGCTGCTGGGGCACCAGGCACAGGACCACTGAGGAGAAGAATCACAGTGATGCCAGGACTACTGAAAAAGTGCTGCACTACTCCTGCAATAATCAGAATGGGGATGCAGTGTCCCCACCACTGCCTCCTCTGCCTCCTCTTCCTCCTCCTCCTCTTCTTTTTCTCCATGTCCTTCTTATTCTTATTCATATACTTAGACCACTTCTTCCAACTGGCTAAATGTAACCAGAAGCCTATTAGCAAAAGAATCTGGGAGATGTCTTATGCAGTCTTCTAGCCCAAGTAATGTAAATTCAAGGACATAAGGGTGAATGTAGGGCTTGTAAATGTGACAATCCTGGGTCAAGAAAAGTTTTCCAGACCTTGGAAACCTCGGTCTGTATATGCCCTGCAGAGCAATCTGTTGCTTAGCTTAAAGGGTGGATCTTTCGCATTCACTGTCCCCAGTAAATACATAGACATGTAGGCAAAGGACAGATGTGATTTCTGTAACTCTACTCCAAGGCAAAATATTGTAACTTGGGGCTCTAAAGGCCTGTGAGTTTTTCTTCAAACTCTGGGAACTTTAGAAATTACAAGACAGCCTTCTGAAAGAGGTTGTTTAAGGCTTTCTCTTACTTTTTGTATCCGTCTTACACACTTTACAGTGCCTCTCTCCCCACCTAGGCAGTGCCCTCTGCAGGCCTCTCCTGGCTCTTCCACTCATCCAGCAAATTCACCTAAGGTTTTGTTCTTTATTTTTTATTTGTTTGTTTACTAAAGGAAATTTGGCTAAAACAATTTTGCCTAATAATCACCTACACCAACAAAACATTTGCTGAATATCTATTGTTCTTAATTTCAGAATTTCATGTAAGATAGACCTGTTCCAGCTCTTTCAATATTTTGCCCTATTTTATTTTGTCTTTTATCATTTAATTTATCTCAGATTTTATTTTTTCTTTTTTAATCTAAATTTAGTTAACCAACATATATTACATCATTAGTTCAGATTCATTGTCTGAATATAATAGCCAGTGCTCCATGCAATACGTGCCCTCCTTAATACCCATCACCGGGCTGACCCATCCCTCCCCCTCACCAAAACCCTCAGTTTGTTTCTCGGAATCCATAGTCGTTCATGGTTCATCTTCCCCTGATTCCCCCCATCCTTCTCCTAACGCCCCCCATGCTATTCCTATGTTCCACAAGTGAAAGAATGGGCAGAAGACATGAACAGATGCTTCTTCAAAGAAGACATACAAATGGCTAACAGATGCATGAAATTTTGTGTTCATGAATTTCCTTTAAAAGTTTATAAACTCCCTTTCATATGTTATTATTGTCTGATTTTGTTATCAAAAACAGGCTATGCTTACAACTTTATGTTAATATCACTTTCAAATGTCTTTCGAAAAATCACTCAGTTGATTTTAGTGATTAGTTGTATAAATCCCAGGTATGTCCATATCTGCATACCAGAAAAGAAAAAAGAAACACCTATCTAGCTGTTTATTATCCTTTGAATTCAGGAATAGATAAATAAAAAATAATTCAGGAATTCAGGAATTCAGGTCTTGATGTGGTATGTGCCCTGCTTGCTTACCTAATGTCATTCTCCAGAGATGGGCACAGCTTTCTAACAGAACCCTAGATTTTGCTTTCTGAGTCTCCCCTCTCTTCATTTTGTATCTACAGCTCCTTTTCTGTCTACAAGGATATATATATCACAAAACTTAAACTCAATTACCCCATTTGAGGCTAGTTAGCTTAGTGATGAAAAGCAGTTTTTAAGGTCTTATGATATAAATTTTAATCCTGATTCCACCACTTAATAGCTTTATAAACTTGGACCAGATATTCTACCACGCCTCATTATCCCCATCTGGGGTAAATGAAGGAAATAAAGGTTCCAGCTCATGCAGCTATACTGAAAAATTAGTTATCATGCCTAAAATGAGTGGGATGATACCTGGAATTTGGTATGTAATTAATAAACTTCCATTATTTTTATTCTGGTCTCATTCTCTTCTAAAACTTTGAAAACATGTCAGTTTTTACCATTAATGTACACCTAAATCTTCTTCAATCTGGCCAATGCTCCCAATGTGCCTTATAGACACCAATACACCATAAGTCTAAAATCCAATGGGTATTTTGAATTTCTAATCATTCAGAATCAAACTGCTGCATTTGTCACTATTGATTGCTCAGTCTTTCACCATATCTTCCTTGGCTTTTGTGACCTGCCTTCAGCCATTTCCCTGAAAACCTCCCTGATTGTTGACACAACTGATCACTAAAATATTCATCTGAGAGCTTTGGTGAATTCAAATCATGAAAGCAAAGAAAAATAACCTGAGATCAATGCACAGCTTTCCATTGCTTTTCCAAATGTGACATACTGAGACTGAGCACACAAAGGATGTTGCCACCTACTTTGCCTCCTTTCAGACTCATTAAATGCCTGAGAGTTTTCATCAAAGTTAAAGCTTCAACATAGAAGTTCCAAAAAGCCCACACTAAATAGAATCCCTTGAGCTTTTAAAAATTTCTTTGTTTTATGTGTAAGTCTAAAGTTGGGCCTCAAGTTATGACTCCAGAGAATAAAAGACATTGGCTCTTTGGTCTCCTGGGGTTCCAGGCTCTGCTGGTCAGTTACTGACTGCTTAATCTACACCTGCCCTTCTGAAGTGTTATATCTGGGAATCAATCACTTCATGGATTCTTCTAGTACAACAGTATTTAGAGTCAGAGAGAAAACGAAGGAAAAAAAAAAAAAAAGAACAACGAATTCCCAAGGAGTTGGACTTAAGACTGCCACAGAGAAGCCACACCTTTTGTGGAGGATTTGAGAGTCTTCATACAGCCAGTAGGAGAAAAAAGGCAGGACCAAGCTAAAGCTAGAAGGATATGTGCCTTGAAGCTTCAGCCTTTGAGAGTACCTAGCTCTTAGGTAAATGATTTTCATAAACTTACTGTAAATTCCCTTAGAAAAAAATTAATAATCTGAAGTTCCTGTAATCAGTCCTCATGAACATGGAGATCTCATGGCCTGAGGTAAAAATCAGTGTCAGGAAATCTTTTGAGCCACAAAAGCCCAGAGCTTGGTATTCTCTCAAGGACCACTCTGGAGATTTTCTCTCTCTCTCTCACCTGATAAATTCTTTTCCTCTCTTCATATACCTTCTCTTTCTGGCACTCTGAGATGTGTCTTTTCACTCTTTTCACCCTGAGACTTTTTATTTGCTCGAGACTGAGCCCCCAAGTCTAAGCAAATTCACACATTGAGGTCTCTGTGTTTACCTACTCTGAGCAACTACTTGGGAAAAACTCTTTGGTCTTGATGACTGATGTTGGGCAATGGGAATGGAGACTTCATGCATTCCGGTATAAACTCTGCATTGCCTAGGCCCTAAGAGTATAAAATTAGAGTAAACCAACTGGGACCATAACACTCAGGAATATTAGGCAGAATACATTTTCAGAGTAGATGGTTTATGTTTTATCCTTTTCAAGGATCCGCTTACATGTGCCACAGAATATTAATTTTTTTGCTATTAATGACTCCTTCAACCTCCCAAATGGGTCAAACTGATGCAGGTGCTGAAGCACACAGGAAAAGGGGCAGAAGTCAAGAAATATTTAGGAAAAAATTTGCTCATGCTCCTTTTCCATGCTTTCCTACTTTCAGCCCTTCTTACAGTTCAGGGACTCCCAGGTTCTTAGCAGATTTATAATGCTTCTGAGTATACAAACTTCTCTACCTTTGGTCAGTAAATAGAGGAAATACTGAATCTCTCTCTCACTCTTCCTTTTCTTATTAATCCATCTGTCCCAGCATTTATGAAATTAACTAACATTTTAAAAATAAATACATTTGAAATTGACAAAGTGTTAAGAAACCTGTTTGTTTTCTTTGTCAAGAGAGGTTTCCCAACTACTCCTCCCTTTGGAAAGGATGTGATTAAGGTACATTACCAAACTGCCTGAGTTCAAATTACAAGTTCTCCACTTGGTGCCTATTTGACCTTGGGTAGAGTTCTTTTTTTTTTTTTTTAATTTTATTTTATTTATTTATTTGACAGAGAGAGAGAGATCACAAGTAGGCAGAGCAGCAGACAGAGAGAGGAGGGGAAGCAGGCTCCCTGCTGAGCAGAGAGCCCAACGTGGGGCTCGATCCCAGGACCCTGAGATCATGACCTGAGCTGAAGGCAGAGGCTTAACCCACTGAGCCACCCAGGTGCCCCTTGGGCAGAGTTCTTAAATGCTATCTGCCTCAGGTCCTCTTCTGTTTAAAAGAAAGAAAAAGGATATATCATGGGTCTCTTACAAGAAAGAACTAGGTTAATATACGTAAAGTGCTTGGATTAAGCAGTATCTTTTCAATATCATCACCATCATCATTATTAGATCTAAAGGGGTTAATATTCTGACTGATTTGAAGTGCTACTCTATGTTTAAACACAGTCATTCCAGTGGAATAAATATCCAATGATAAAATGAGATGACTCTTGGGATGCCTGGGTGGCTCAGTGAGTTAAAGCCTCTGCCTTCGGCTCAGGTTATGATCCCAGGGTCCTGGGATCGAGTCCCGCATCGGGCTCTCTGCTCATCGGGGAGCCTGCTTCCTCCTCTCTCTGCCTGCCTCTCTGCCTGCCTCTCTGCCTACTTGTGATCTCTATCTGTCAAATAAATAAATAAAATCTTTAAAAAAAAAATGAGATGACTCTTTAAAAAAAAAAAATGTCAGGAGGCCTGTGTGGTTCAGTCATGTGGGCATCTGACTCTTGATTTCAGCTCAGGTCATGAACTCAGGGTCCTGAAATTGAAGCCCACATTGGTCTTCACCTCAGGAGGGAGTCTGCTTCTCACTTCCCTTTTACTCTGCACCCCCCCTCTCCCACTTGCACACATGCTCTCTATCTCTCTCTCTCTCAAATAAATAAATCTTTTTTAAAAAAAACACAAAAATCTCCATCATAGTGATCTATAAAGCAGATCAGACAGAACTGAAGGTTGAAGACATGTTTAATAAGTGCTCATATATGACTCTTTAATGGAAATTAGAAAGCCAAGCTAACTTCTAACTTCTGCATTGACCTCTATTTTCTCCTTGAGGATATAGGATGTCCCTTCTCCACTTAGTCTAAATCTAGGCTCTATCTCATGAACTTCAATGTGAATTGAAGGCACTGTGATCCTTCTGGATGAGTAAGTGCTCACAGTGTAGATAAAGAGTAAATGTGAAATAAATGAAGCTATTATAAGCCTAATTCATACAGAAAATCCCAAATACAGAAATGTTCATATTCTTAAAGAAAGCAGTCTCAATTTACTTTTTAATTTTGTTTTATTTACTAATGTAGAGAACAGAAAATTATTTTCTTCTAACAGGACTTGACAAAAGCAGAGATAAGAGGGGTCATTGAAACTTATTTTTTCAATAGTTTGTTCTCCTTCCCTGTTAAAGTTAAGTTGCCATCTATGTTGCATATAAGTCTAGAGGCAGAACTGAGATGGAAATTGAATTTAAGAAAATCCCATAGCCTCAAAAGTATTTAAATATTCAATATTTATAGTGGGAAAATAATCAAAAAGGACAAGCACTGGGAAGGTGGCTGCTCTACAGGATTAAACTTACTGTGAGCCCTTTGGGCAACATCAAGGTCAGACTCTACAGTATCTTGACAAAACTCAAGAATACAGGGCAGATTCTGAGCACAAGGGGACAGGTTAGAGTTTGTGTGGCATTACAAAGCCAAGCAAGATGTTTCAAGAGGCACAACCTAAGTATATAGCCCTAGGGAAAGGCTAAACAGAATCCCTGAATACTAGACAGGAGTGACAAAATCAGAGAAAAAAAACCCACAAGTATTTATAAAATAGTTAAACAGTTGTATATACCATGTTGTCTTCTTCTCAGTGCCTAGCATAGCCTGGCATATAGCAGTCCACCTGTAAATATCTGCTATCTGAATTATGGGCTTACAGAAATATGGTAGAAGTATAAACAAGTGAAAATAAGTACTGTGAATGAAATAGTTAAAGTCCACTACCAGACCCTCCATAGCACCAACAATCTGACTCCTCTTCCTCCTCCTCCTCCACTCTCTCCTCCTCCTACACACACACATACACACATGCACACACATACACACACAGCATTCCCTTCTCTCCACTTATCTTTAATGTTGAATCTTTATCAAGTTTATGGGTCTGGAACCTTCCCCAAAAATGTTACCTATATAGTCTATACTCTTCATTTCATTATTTATTTCTTTATTCAACAAATACTCATTGAGGTTCCACTTCATGCACATCCCTTCACCAGGCTGAGTGTTCTGGATGCCAAATACGGTAAAGCATGATCACTGCCTCCATGAAATTACAGTATCATGAAATGGAAAACATTGATACATTAAAAATGCACACTAACACTATGACAACAAAACATGGATTCATGTGGTAGCTTCCCAGGAACAGAGTTACTTATTATGAATTAATGAGCTAGATCATACTGTAGAGAAACACAAGAATTCTTAAGAAACTCTTCAGAAAAGAAGCAGAGTCTCAGAATAGAAAAAATTACAGCTTCATAATAAAAGAGTTCAGAGTTGGAATCATGATATTAATCACTTGGGATGATACTCAAGTACTTTTGCTTCCTAATTTAAAAAATCTTTACAAAATGATTTACTTCAACTTGCATTTGGAGTTTAGTAGGAGTACCTAGAATTATATGACACACAATTTTAAAAGAAGTTCTATTATCACATATTATG
>RCUC01000644.1:0-42888 GCA_003697995.1 Taxidea taxus jeffersonii | reverse complement strand
TCCCTTCAGGGTATCTTTCTGTCATATTGCTAGAAATGGAGTTCCCCTTTGAGATGTTTTCAAAGGTTTAGGTATTTCAGATAACCTTTACTTAAATATTTGATCTTAGGGAATGTGTCCATTTGAAGTCTGCCCTTCAAAGCTGTAAGTAAATTAGGGAAGTATTTTGAGATTCAACAATTGAAGTCTTAGCTGTTATTCTTTAAAAAAATGAAAATAAATTTGCTTACACTAAGAGAAATCTCTTTCCAATGCTAACATTTTGCCAACTGTTTCATGTCATATTTTAGTTCTCTAGATATTACCAAAAAGGGAAGAAGAAAATTAATTTATTGAGCACTTGGAATGTGCAGACACTTTATTAGTTGTTTTTCATTTGCTAACTCGATAAATCCTCAGACCAATTTTATGGATGAGTGTTATGGCCATTTTTAATTTGAAGGAAGAAAAAGATGGAGGAATTTGCTCTGGCTTATAATAGTTTAAGGAGTCAAACTGAGGTCTGTTTGACCTAAAATTATCCTACAATATGGTAGTACTACCCACCTCTGTTTTATAGGTATGGATATTGAGGCTTACAAGGGTTTCTTTGTTGTTTTTTTAATTTTTTAAGATTTTTAATTTATTGATTTGAGAGAGAGAGAGCATGCGAGAGCACAAGCAGGGAGAGCAACAAAAGGAGAGGGAGAAGCAGGCTCACTGCTAAGCAGGGAGCCCTGCATGGGGCTAGATCCCAGGACCCTGGGATGACCTGAGCCAGAGGCAGACAGTTAACCTACTGAGCCACCCAGGTGCCCCCTCTCTGCCTTTTTTTTTTTTTTTTTTAAGGTTTTTATTTATAGGCTTACAAGGTTTAAAAAGTAACTTATCCAAATAAAACTGAATATGGGTCTCTTTGATTTTTAAGTCTATATACTTTCCAATATTTTTTTTTCTGTAAAATGTCATAACCATACCATAAAATACAGGACAAGACTTCAAGTCTCATGTACTTTTTTTTAAAAGATTTATTTATTTATTTATTTAATTGAGAGAGAAAGAGTGTGCATGAGAAGGGGGAGGAGAGGGAAGGGCAGAGGGAGAAGGAGAAGCAGACTTCCCACTGAGCAGGGAGCCCAAAAAAGGGCTCAATCCTGGGACCCTGAGATCAAGGTGGACACTTAACCAACTGAGCCATTCAGGTACCCAAACAATCTACTATTTTTGATTGACTTATATGCCTGTCCTTCTACCAATCACTTTCTTAGTTAATGTCTCATAAGAGTCGTTAATAAGATCAAATATCCTCAGTCCCCAGATTTTTTTAAAAAGTATTTTGGTTCTTATTTGTGTGACTTCCCATGTAAATTTTAGAATAGATTGTCAATTTCTGCTTAAAAAATTCTTGACAGAATTTTGATAGTTGTTATATTCAAATCTACAGGTCAGCTGAGGTAAAATTAACATCTTAATAATACCCACTTTTCCAATCCATGTGCATAATATATTTTTCCATTCATTTTGAATTTCTTTATAATAGCAATGTTTTATGGGTTTCCATACAATACATGTACATCTTTAAAAATTTGTTTATGAGTTTATTTTTAATACCATTATAAATAGAATTTTTAGAAATTTCATTTTTTTTTAAGATTTTATTTTTTTTATTTATGTATTTGACAGACAGAAATCTGAAGTAGGCAGAGAGGCAGGCAGAGAGAGAGGGGAAGCAGGCTCACTGAGAGCAGAGAGCCCTACACGGGGCTCGATCCCAGGACCCTGGGATCATGACCTGAGCCGAAGGCTTTAACCCACTGTGCCACCCAGGCACCCCAGAAATTTCATTTTTCAACTTTTTACTGCTTTGGATTTTGTAGATTAACTTGTTTATACCAGGGCCTTTCTAATTACATTCATGTAGCAGTTTAGTATTATTTCAAACTTTCTACTTAGACTGTCATGTATGTAATATTTTTTTCTTTGGTTCGTTTCTAGATTGATTTTCTCTTTATCTTTGTATTCTGAGTAGTTTAACTATGATGTACCTAGATGTGATTTTTTTTGTATTTATCCTGTTTGGTTTCACAGTTTCTTGAATGTGTAACAGTATTTTTTTTTCTTTTTTCTTTTTTGCATTTCACTAGTATTTGGCCTTCATTTTGTCAAATATTTTTTACCTCAATATTGTTATGCTCTGTTAGATATGTTAGATTTTTTTTATTGCTATCTCACAAGTCCTAGAAGCTCTGCTTACTTTTTCTACTTTTTTTCCCTGTTTTCCCCCAACTGGATAATTTTTATTCATCCATATTAAAATTTCTGATTCCTCCATTATCTTTATTGTACTATTATTCCAGCCAATTTCTATTTTGGATTCTGTATTTCTCATTTTTAGAATTTCTATTTTTAAACTATGTATTTCCCATGTTTCTATCTTTTCATTCATTCTGAGCCTAATTTTCTTTACCTCCTCCAATGAAGGTATAAGGGATATCTCCTAGTCATTTTTTTATAATTTCAGCATCTGAGTCTATTCAGTTTTGGTCTCTGTTAATTGTATTTCAGCCAGCAGTTAATTTAGTTAGACCCAAATTACTGATTTTGTCAAAACTGCAGTGTGCATCAACCCAGATCTCAGTTCAGTTCTTTCTTTTTTTTTTTTAATATTTTATTTATTTATTCGACAGACAGAGATCACAAGTAGGCCGAAAGGCAGGCAGAGAGAGAGAGGAAGGGAAGCAGACTCCCTGCTGAGCAGAGAGCCCGATGCGGGGCTCCATCCCAGGACCCTGAGATCATGACCTGAGCCGAAGGCAGAGGCTTTAACACACTGAGCCACCCAGGTGCCCCATCTTTCTTTTTTTTTTTTTTAATTAATTTGAGAGAGTGAGCCAGAGAGGGAGAGCACAAGCAGGAGAAGAAGGGGAGGGAGAAGCAGACCCCCTGCTGTGCAGGGAGCCCAATGCTGGGGTTCAGGACCTGAGCCAAAGGCAGACACTTAACCCACTGAGCCACCCAGGTGCCCCTCAGTTCAGTTCTTTTGACTTAGCCACCGGCTGTTGCAATATACTTTACACATACATGATGTGGAGGTCAGTAGAATTTGGGTAAAATTCATAAAATTTGGGATTTCTCTTACCTGACTCTCTTTTCAGTGATATCCCCCTTCCTTTCCAGCAGCTGTGGTTTGACTCAGTTCCTTTCTTTTCTTTCTTCAGGACAGAAAGATGCCATGTCTTCCACTGGAGATTCAAGCACTCTGTACTATGTTGAAATTTCCTTCAGGCTAAAGCTATAAAAATCTTACCTAATGCTCTATTCTCTTTAAAGTTTTAACTCTCTTCCAAAAGTTTGCCTGCTTTTGTTTATTTTCTAGAGCTTCTTTGGAATGTTTGCAGGGAGTTGAATAGGTGTTAGTTAGTTTGTTTAGTATTTGCTGAAGTGTTTATAGTTGTTATTTGTAGGATGGTAAGTTGACTACTTTACCATATCTAACACAGAATAACTATTTTATTCTTGTTTCTTGTACTTAAAGAGGAACATAACTCTCACATTTTTTAATTCTCTTCTCCTATCTTTCAGTACAGAAGAAGTGGAATTTTTATTTCCTCTATTTCATATCTGGCTTTTGAGACATGAAGTAGTTATCAAAATTAGCATTCTTTGTAGTAAAAAAGGGTTGCTATGATCTTAATCAGGTAGTGATGGCTCCTGTCTAAACACTTTGAAATGATTTGGAATTAAGCATTACTAAGGATAAAGTAAATTAGTTCAATCTTCCCAAATTATACTTCTTTTATATACATATATGTGCATATAAAAGGTTATTAAACTTTTCTAATTGTATAAACATTTGTTTTAAGGGTTAAAGGAATTAAAACGTGACAAATACACCAGTGTGCAAAGAAAGTCATTAAATTCATCACTGCTGGTGTTGAAAAGGCAGCATATAAAACCAGACTTGCAAATCTTAACCTATCGATGATTGCAATCTATATGGAAGAGAAATCTAGAGACTGCTGAAGTAGTGAATTTTTATTTAAAAATAGTTCCCATAGTACTCTTTTGTTTCACTTACTTGTAGGGAAGCACAAGAGCAGACGTACTTTTCTCTCATCCAATGCCAACTAAAGAAAGTATCAAGAAAACTGCTTTTGGGAAGAGTGTGTTTTCAAAGAGTGGAAGTTGTTACTATAACTGTATGCTTGCTGATAGGCAAAATCTCATGGGCTTGCCCTTTACTGTTTCAGGCCAAGCATGGGGAGAGAGCTCTTCAAACTACATGTGTTATTGCATACAGTTTGGAGGGCCAAATCAATTTCTGGCTCTGTAACCCTCATTTCTAAGAACTACTCAGAGTTCAAAAATACTATGAATATATTTCAAATAAATTCCTCTCCTGTTTCTTTTTTTTTTTTTTTTTTCAGAGTAAGTCTGTTTTTCTATTCCCTTTTGTTAATCATGTTAAATATTTAACTTCTGGGTAATTTATTATTATTATTATATTAGATGCTATTATTATTATATAGTCAACATTCACTCAGAAGTAGTCACCTATCTACTGTTTCCTTGTATCTCCATGCCTTCATCACAGACTATTTTTCTTTCACCTATAAAACTGAACTTCTTGTGGATTTGTTGACAGATACTTTCTCTTCTTACTTGTCTTAAATTCTGTTGTATTTACTTACACCATAACTGCTTTCCTGTTAAAATGATAGATTGGTTACTTATTTTCAGTTACTATAATTTGTTTTAGAATGATTTTTTATGATTTAATAAAAATACCTTTGGTAAAATGGTCCATGTTTTTCTTTAAGTCTTGGAAGCATCAATCACATGTATATTTAATAATGTCTCTGGATCTTCTGTGGGTCTATTTCTATTATCTCTCTTATCCAGTATGTCTTTTTGTACATTTGGCTCTTTTATATTTGAGTTTCTAAAGTTGTGGGACACCTGAGTGGCTCAGTTGGTTAACGGTCCAACTCTTGATCTCAAGGTCAAGAGTTTGGGCCCCATGCTGGGTGTGGAGCCTACTTAAAAAAACAAACAGACAAACAAAAATCTTTAACGTTTATGTGAACACTTGAAGAGGTGATTTTAGTGTTATCTTCCTCTAGGGAGGATTTTCTTTTGTGCTGGCCAAGCAGAGACAGGTTGCTTTCATTTGCTCAGAGGTTGAGCTGATAAGAAGCTGGGCTTCAGTCTTTGAGAGGAGTTGCCTAATTCAGTTTTATCCTTGCTGTTGGAGTATAGCACTTCTGGAATTGCATGTGAAATCCTGGGCTGTTTACCAATATTTCTTTATCATAGAGGGCCATAAATTTAAAAGTTTCATATCCTAGTCTGTTAAGAATGTCAGAAATTCTGTTCCAATTAAAATTTCTGAGAAGCCACTTTCTGTTTGGCTTTTAAGTCATTCGGCTGCTCCTTTGGACTCAATAGATTACAAGAAGTGTGGCTCAAAATGTGAGCTTACCTTTCTTCCATGTCCTTCCCTTTATAGTACTGGTTCCTCACATTCACACTGTTTTAGTTCTCTCATTTTTTTTGTTCCCTAATATTTTATGCTTGATTTTTAAAATTTATTCAAATCTAGCTTTGCTTGTTGACTGACATTATTGGTCTAGAAATAGTTTTCCTTTACTAGAAGGGGAATTCCTTTTTCCCTTTTATGATGTTCAATTAATATTAAACTCTTCAAATACAAATATTCAAATGCATATTAAACTATATCCATTTCTGAATTATTTTCATTAGCTAAGCAATGTCATCTTATGATTACAGATTGAATTATCATTGACTCTTAGGTTAATGAATTCAGAAATCAGGAAAAATCAAAGTTAGCTTAACTACTGTGAGAATTAGGAATAGAACCTTTTCTATTTTACTCACTTAATAGATGCAATTTTAGTACATACTCTGCCACTCATTGTGTGGTATTTTGCAAATTGCAAATTACCTCTCCAGGTCTCAGTCTTCTCAGATAAAAGAAATGAGTTCAACTAGATGATCTTTAAAAGTCTTTCCATACCTAAAATTCAGTGATTTAATAAGAATAAATTAAACTTGAATCTTTGATGATTAGATTTAATTTGAATCTTGAAATCCATGAGATTTTTGTAGTTTCTAAATTTAGAAAAAAATAATATTCTTTCTCATCCCTAGTGATAGAAGATGTCCCATATGACCTGAACAAGTTTCAATGTAATAATTACTTTTTGAATATTTAATTGCCAAGACATGTTGAAGAGGCCTAGTAATATCAAGGAGCACACCCTAACACATATAAGTAAATATTATAATGAGTAATAATCAAAATGTGTAGTGTTAATATTAGGATGCACAAATTAATAAATTACATAGAATGGAGAACCTTCAGGTTCCTGTGCACATGAAAGACTTAATGCAGTGAGATTTGGCATTGTATATCAGTGAAGAAACATGAGGTAGTAAAAAAAATTGGTGTTGAGTCAGTTAATTATATAAAGAGGAAAGAAATCTTCACTTTACAATATATATAGTTAAGATTATAAAATCCATATGTAAAAATCACATTTTTACTTACATTAGGATAGCAAAAAAATATTAAACTTGAAGCACAATTTTCAAGCCATAAAAAAATAACTTGTAAGAAAGTGTGCAGAAGGTAGAGAAATTTTAATTAAGGTAATGATTTAGAACTCTATCATCAGACTCATATATGATGTCAGACATATGTCATTATGCCCTGTTTTAGCTTTATGAACTTGGAATAACTACTTAAAAATTTAATCATTATCTTCCCCAAGTGTAAGATGTGAATAATAGTACCTGTTTTATTAGAAATACTATGAGAAATAAATAGGGTAATGTCAAAATACCAAGGGTGTTGTCAGAATCAAGTAGTAGCCAGTTAATGTTAGGAATTGTATTTGAAAAATCTCAATTTTTTTCTCTGCTGAGATCAATATTATGTAGAGAAAAATTTAAGACTCGGAGGGAGACATTAATTTTGGAAAACTTGTGCATTCATCTAGCATAGACTAAGCACTCCTAAATATCGAAGATACAAAAAACACAAGGAGTGGTAATTATCCCTCATTTACTTCAATCTAGTGAGTTGTCTGAAGAATGAGACAGTGATGACAGGCAGCTTTGGAAAGGATTAACAAGTGGGACTGAAGCTTCACTCTGATAATGCTGGAGACCATGAAATAGAAGAGTAGCAGCGTACATGTTCATTGATTCTATGTATCATAGCTTAGCATCCCAAATGTAGGAACAGAGAAAGTTCTAAATGTAAAGATCTATGGAACTGAAATAGCACATGGGTCACTTTTCATGGTTCTTACTAGTTCAGCTAAGAGATCTTGGTTTCTAAGACCTATAGAAAGAGAACTAAGCCATTCAGAGATAGTATAAGAGGAGAAATGACTGGGGGACCTAGATATTCAATAATTTCTGAAAACCTATGACTTGAAATAAGGGCGTAAGAAGGGAAAGGAATATGAAGTTGAGGCACAGAATTATATGCTAGGGTGTAAGTTTGCAGAATTAAGATACTAGTACATGCAAAGCTGAGAATTAATTATGGAAAGAACTTACTGAAGTAGAGTGGAGGTGAAAGTTCAGGCAGAATTTCCTAAAAGTCTCTGGAGCCCAGCCAGCAAGAAAAGTACTTTTGTTGAACATGGGCATGTGGGAGTTGCTGACGGTAACTTAATTTTTGTTCCTTTTGTATCACTAATATGTGAGAGTGCTCGTCCAGTATTGCCAACTTTTTTTTTTTAAGATTTTATTTATTTGACAGAGAGAGATCACAAGTAGGCAGAGAGGCAGGCAGAGAGAGGGGGTGGGAAGCAGGCTCCGCTCTGAGCAGAGAGCCCTATGCAAGGCTCGATCCCAGGACCCTGGGATCATGACCTGAGTTGAAGGCAGAGGCTTTAACCCACTGAGCCATCCAGGCGCCCCCAATATTGCCAACTTTTGCATGGATTATTGCACAAATTCACATTAACTGACTTCTGTATCCTAACTTGTTGATTTTTTCTTTCAAGATTTTATTTATTTGAGAGAGACAAAGAGAGAAAGAGTGGTAGGAAGGGGTAGAGGGACTAGCTTGTTGATCTTAAAGGGATTCTAAAACTGCAAGAATAACAACACAGATAAGTCTAAAGGAACAGAAATAACCCTATGAGTGAGATTCATTGAATAAAGCTTCTTGGGGAAGTTTCCATTTCTAAGCTAAAGGTATCACCTAGAATTCAACTGCCTGTATTCCAACTCAGACAGCTAGCTAAGCCACACTTGGCCTTTTTTCAAATAATGAGAAACTGAAAGGGTCAGCTTGGGACAGGTTTTTGTTTGTTTGTTTGTTTTAAGATTTTATTTAGACAGAGAGAGACACAGTAAGAGATGGAACACAAGTGGGGGAGTGGGAGAAGCAGGCTTCCTGCTGATCAGGGAGGCCCACATGGGGCTCGAACCCAGGACTTGAGCGGAAAGCAGACGCTTAAGGACTGAGCCACCCAGGCGCCCTGGGACAGTTTTTATAACAAAAGGATGTAAAGTATAAGTGACTAAAACGTTTATTAATCATGGAGCTTTAGCTTCAGTATTTTTTGAATGGAGCCCTATTTCAGACCTGAGAAGACAAAAATTTGAATATATTTTTATTTTAAACACCTTAGTTAAAATTAAAAAATGAGAAAGGTTATTTGATTTTGAACTGGGTCTTTGAAATTAAGAATGCTTTGCATGGAGGAATTATTCTTGTTTCTTTTGATGTTTTCTTGAGTCTCTCAAAGATGATTCCTAATGAATCGCCAGATGTAGGTTTGAGACTAGAATTTATAGACTGCAGTTATTCATTCTAGTCAAATGCCACAGACAAGAACAGCAACAAATCAAAGTTAATTCGTAATTGAAACTGACTATTACTAAAAGCAATTTAGCTTTAAAGAACCTTGACATGTTCAAAAGATGAATTACTTGGTGCAGCTTTGTTATTTAAAATTATTTTTAATCATTTAATAGAAGAGAAGGCTAAACTTAGGAAGGCCAGACAGGAGTGGAATCTATTTCATGTTCTTTTTAAAACTCAGAGGATAAAATAACTTTTGAAGATAAATTAAAATGTTTTTTAGGGAATTGTTAATTGTTACAGGGTTAGGTAAAGTTATAAGGGAATTTCTCTGTTGCAGATGGTAATATAATTTAATACAAAACTTTATATATTAAAAAAGAAATGTATGTGGCTGCCATTACACTTTAATTTCTTCCCTCTAAATTACCTAGCAAATTGTCTTTTCTTTACTTTTTCTTTATTTTATGCATTGGTTCCATGAAATATATGAATAAGAAAGTGAGTAAATTAAGCTCATAATTTTGCTAGTAGCCTTATGTTTTAGAAATACATAGTCCCACTCCACTTAATTTATACCCTTTGCTGTACTTGTACAGCAAATGCAGTACTTGTACTGCATTTAATTCTGTTAAACTTCAGCATGGTAGTTGGAGACACCCTTTCTCTAATAATGTTAGTCTGGGCAATTGGTTATTTCTGTTGTTTTTTTAATTGTAAGGTGGCCTAGATGAATATCTCTAAAGTCATGGCCTAATAAATTAGAAATAATGAATCTCCTTGACTTGTCTCATTAATTCATTTTCTCCCTCAAGGAAATCTCATTTAATACCTGCTTTTATATTGGCCTCCATTGCTTTCCTTGTATTGATGCAGCAGGAGAAAACACTAGTAACAAATATAAAATTTCCAAGTTATTGGTTGATTATGACAGAGATATTTTGGAACAAAAATGCATTGGTAAGAAAAAAAAATTCTTGATTTTTGAAAACTTTCATCATTTTGGTTAAAACTCTTAATATAGGTATTTAGTAGATTTTCAGAAAATTTCACAATAGAAATGCTTATCTATGATATGAAAGTGTTTCTATGTTTTCATATGAAACCATTAAGATTGGGAATAACAAAAGAAATGAAGCTTTTAACATGTTTTGAAAGCATTATTACAGTTTTTAATCTGTAGGTCCCAGATAGATTGAAGGCCACAGTTTTAATGGAAATCTCATGACGTGGAAAGTGAAAAGACTTGAGAATGATGATGATAGATATAAAACAATGACAGGCAAATTGGTTGGTTAATTAAAGCATCCATGTTTGCAGATAATATTTAGCATGTCAAACTGAATGTCAGCATTTGAGATTAGAAATCTAAATATCCATCACCATAGGTTGAAATTATAGTCAAGATAAAAAATGAAAAAGAGAAAAAAAGTCACACAATGAGGCAAGAATATATAAGATCAGATCTCTAATATGTCAGATTTAGTGCACAAAGAGAAAATTAAGTCAGCAGGCAAAATCCAAGTACTGATATTTGTTCTAAAACATGGTGTTTGATTATTCAGCTAAATCATCAGATGGAGCAGGATATAGAAGGTCTTGTTTGTTTGTTTTTTTTAACTACGTAGTGCATCAGTTCTCAATCTTTCCTGTATATTTTAATCACCTAAGTAGTTTCAAATGTTCTGTTGCCAAGGTCACAGACCATGTCATTGAAATTATATAGTTTTAGGGTAGGAATTAAGCAACAGTAATTCTAATTTGGTAAATTTTGGCAAGTGCCATATATCCATAGTCATATATGAGCCTGATTTATTTATTGAGTAGTTACTAGTAACTTTCATTTACATTTTTTTTAATAAGGAAAGGAAACATAAATCTAATCATGTTTTTTTTTACGTTTCTGGGAAAATATATGTTCCAACCTTGTGAAGGGCAATAATATTGTGATTGCTTTCATTTCCTTTGTAAATTAAAATTCGTTTAGATTCTGTTCTAGGAAAATCTTGAAATGAGGATTAATGAGTAATATACCATTATATCGAAAGAAGTTGAATATAAATACCTCTTTGAAGTCATTTGCCTTGAATGCCAATTTACTTTACGTTTTCCTTGGCAGTAAAGTGATTTTTTTTTGAAAAAACAATTTACATTTTTTATTACATGGAATTTGCAGTCATTCCTCTATAGACAATTAGTGTGATACAATGAAAAAGAAAGGTTTATTCGTATGGTATACTTTTATCATAATATAACAAGTGGCTGGTTGTCTGTATCTGAAGTCCGATGTACTTGGGGATTACATCTCCACCCTAATCAAAATAAATGGCCTGTAAATGTAAATTAGCATTTTGTAAGTTTTCTCATACAGTATAAAAGATTTCTTAGAAAGAAATTTTATTTACCTTTATGATAAGCATGTTATTTTTTTTCAATTTTCTTCTGCTTTACTAGCAGTAGGACTGCTTTACTAGCAGTAGGACTGAGTCGATTTCAGTGAAGTATGTCTTTTGGCATTTTAGTTAACACTTAATTCATGTTTCACATTTAGCACCTCATCTTCAGTATAAATTTGGCTGCTTTGTTTTCTCCAGATTGATATAATCAGTTGATGTAAACTTGTCTCAGAGACACAAAAGTGATACTGGTCTCTTCTGGCCATCTAATGAGGGTGACCAGCCAGCTACAGTGCCATGTGTCAAGGTGTTCCGTTTTACTCTCAGAAGTGTCCCAGTTCAGGTGATAAGTTATACTGTCCCTCTATATCTAAAAAGCTGCCACTTCTCATAAGACTGCTCAGAATTTAAAGTCGTAACATGATTTTTTTTTTTCCCAAAAAAGGACCAGAACATTAATCATCATCTACCAGGACTGAGGGAGAACACTTCTCTCGATGTCGAGCACGAGCATGACTCTGGTTTTATGTTAAATATCACCATCTTGAGTGTTTCCCCTATGATTTATATATGTTAATTGGGGGAAGAAGACACTGTGGCTTTCCTTTGATCCCTCAGCACACTGAATCTCTGTTGTAACTTAATCAATGTCTACCTTTCAGTAAAGCTGACTCCCTATATTTACAGTTTAGTTTCTACAAATGTGTAAACTTTGGCAGTAGCAATAATCTTATTCACCTTTGAGTTACTCTTTACCTTCATCTTTTAATTCTACCTTACAGGAAGGAAATAACTTAAAAAACAAACAAACAAACAAATGGGAAGAGGAGAAAGGAAGTAAGAAAGAATAAATACTGACTTACCTCAGCAAAGTATTAATAAGGAATTGTAGTGGTAAATGTGTGAATATATAGAGTAGGACAGGTGTGCTGAGTGCTGAGTGCACTGAAATATGGCCAGAGGAATAGTATGAGAAAAGTGCTGCTCTGGGAGTAATATTATGACAATAATAAAAAAAGAGATATCAACACAACAAAGAGATCAGTTTTCTTCTTTTTTTTTCAAATATTTATGTATTAGATTTTATTTATTTATTTTATAGAGAGAGATCACAAGTAGGCAGAGGCAGACAGAGAGAGGGGAAAGCAGGCCCCTCCGCTGAGCAGAGAGCCTGATGTGGGGCTCTATCCCAGTACCCTGGGATCATGACCTGAGGGGGGGGGGGGGGCGGCAGGGTCTTTAACCATGACCTGAGCCGAAGGCAGGGGCTTTAACCTACTGTGCCACCCAGGCGCCCTTCAGTTTTCTTCTTTAACATCTCTTTCTTCTCAACTGATGCCACTTCTTTTCCTCTCCCTCTTTACCTTCCTTTTACCCCTCCTTGTCCTCTTTTTTTCTGCCCTGTGTTATTCTCAGCTCCTAAGGATATTAGAGCCTTAAGGGCAATTCTGGTTTAGAAATGAATGGGAATTATTACTGCAAGGCAAATATGAGAAACATATGATATTTTTTCTCTCTGTGTCCTAAACTGGAAACTAAAATAATAGAGGCTAGTAGAGATTATGTATTATCACTTTCAGAAACATGAAAAAAATAATCAGTTAAAATGTCTTGGAATTTGTGTCATGGGAAAAAATACAAACAAGGTCTTTTTAAAATCCACAGTAAACTCAATTACATATTAAAGCAAGTAACTTGTAAGTGAACTTCGTTTTCAATTCCTTCTAATTTGTCAGATGGTCAAATACACCTTTTAAAGTGCCTCACCATACATAGAGTCCTAGACTTCTAAGAAAAAAAAAAAAGCCAAATTCACTAATGAGCAGAAAGATTAATCCTTGCTAAAAGATTTGTTCTTGTGCTTTAAAATACATGTCAAGAAGTCTTATTGGTAGTTAATTATTAGTTCTTTCTTTCAAGCATGTAAGACTAGTCACGGAATGGTAATGTGCAGCCTCTTTTGTAACAAAGGTCTAATTCTTCTTACTTCAGGGTTGATCTGTGTATCGTTGGATACTCTTTATCAGATTATTTCCAGTAGTCTGTACCAAAAACAAGATAAGCCAGTGATTTTTACAGTCCAGTACTATACATTTGTACAGAACTTTATAACCTCATGGTCTTGGCAGTCAGCCTCCTCTGTGGATGTTTTCGACCCTCAAAGATAGCCTTTTAAGAAAAACAGTCCGGGAAGAATTACCACAGCAGAGAGTTATGCTTGATTCTCTCATTTGCATGTTAATACCCAAAATACTCTTCAAGTTTATTCAGGGTGGCTGTTTGATTGCAGAAATGCCATCTGAACTCTAAGAATAAACTAAAAAGGCTTGGGAGGACCTCTGAGCCCACTGAGTTCTTTTTTACAGATGTAAGTGATCATAAAAAGCTCAGCATCTCTAAGGAAAAACAAAAGAACAAACCCTCTTTTAATATGCAAATGTAAGAACTCAACATCAACACTGTGTTAACTCCTAATCTTTTTTTTTTTAACAAATCTTTAATTTTGTGATCCCATTCCTTTGCCAGACTGCATTAGATTCATTGTTCATAAATCGGCCCTGGATTCTCTGAAGCAAAAAGGCCAGGCAGTCAGCTTAATATAGCTTTATTCTCTGTAGGGAATATCTGTAGTTTCCAATGGAGGTGTGGGGAGGGAAGAAGAAGAAGGTGGCGAAAATCTAATACATTGCAAATTATATGGGAATGGTACAAAATTTGGGAAAGATTTGTTCTTGTGTTTTCCCAGTTCAGGTGTCTGACATGAGAGGCTCAACTGTAGAGCACAAATGATCCAGTTTGAAAAAATACAGACAAAAGGAAAAATGCATATTGCATGTGGTAAAACATTAGATGCCTTTAAAGTTCCAGCACCTTTCAGCCAACCATCATGTTTTCTATCTGATAATAACTTGTTCCAGGAATCACCATGGTTGGCTGCACCCTATCACACCTTTGGATTAGGAAAGTGGAATTTAGAAGTTTGTGAAGTATTTCTTGATTATTCACAAGTTAACTGCCGATTGAAACAGGCTGCACCAAAACACTCAGCTCACCCCGCTGTATAGCAAAAGCACTGAACTGTGGTTCAAAAAATTGACCTTCAGAGATTCTTATGACCTTCAAATTGTCACTAACATCAATGATGCGTTTTTGCTTGTTTCATTTTTTTAGTGGAATTTGATCGTAAACCTCTGGAAGGAAAGGGACGTTGAATCAATTCCTTTAATAATTTTATGAAAAGGGTAGGAATCATTGATATTTATAGATACATGAATCAAATAATACAGTATTTCACTGTTGGTGTTAACTGTTATTTGAAAGTATAGACGCCTGCATTCTCAGAATGTTAAGTTATTCTGGAAATAACAAGGTGTGCTGCTGTGCATGTATAAACATTTAACTCTGTTTTTTTTTTTTTGTAAACATTTAATGAATCTATTTGTGGAACATTGTGTAATAATTAAATATTGTAATAACTTCAAGTTTTGGCATTTCATACTGAGGTCACGTTGACTTTAAAAGCACTGAAATGATTTACAGTCCAAAGCAGGGAGTGGTTTTCTCATTGGCACTGATACTGAACTCACAGTTTTAAAATTTATAACTTGAAGGTGAGGTGAGGCAACAAAGAATGACAGTTATGGCCATTATCTCTTGTTTTTTGTTTTAATCTGAGAAGTGAAGTACACACTTTTGCCACTTGGAGAAGTTCGATAACACAAAAGGCATGTGCCTGAAGTGTTCCGAAGTGTTTGTTAGAGTGCATGCAGACACTGTAAGGCATCCAGTTGCGGCTGGATAGAAGAATGTGTGGATATGAGCAGTTGCCGCAAAGACCTCATTTTTGCACAATTTTTTAATTAATGACAATTTTTTAATTTAATGACTTTGTGTTTTGCAAACTTTTTTTATCTGGGGAATCTAACTTTTGGAGGAGAAATTGACATACTCCATCAAAAAGTGGTTGCTTTTGTATACAGAAGGAAATATTTGAAAAAGAGTTCAGAGGATGTTAAGAGTCCACATTTCAAATAAAAAAAGTCCCTTCTTGAAATGTGGGTAAGTGAATTACAGAGTTATCTTTGACCTCTCCCTACTGACAGAAGTTTCTCCATATCAGGCAGCTTTCGTTCCATTAATCAAGCAGTTCTAGATGATACAAATTTCATTCTGATACTGACCCAAAATTTGACTTTATTTTATTGCTATCTGTTTATCCATGTTTTTCAGTTTGTAATGATTCAGAAGAAATGTAATCTCTATTGCATATGAGAAATCTTCAAATGTTTGAAAATATTTACCATTGCTTCAATATCACAAGTATTTGATTGATGTATTTCAAATACCATGTCTCTTATTGTGAAATCATAAAAACATAGAAAATACCACATTTTTCTTGTTCATATATGATCACAATTGTTGGCAGATTGTTTATATATATTGTCATTGAATGCCTTGGAGAGATTATTTAGCATGTGAAGCTGTTTATTTTATTGCTGACTGGACTCCAGGCTGCTATGCTTTGTTGAATCCATTTATATCGTCCTGTATTCTGTTAACTTTTGCCTTAGGCATGGTTATGCTTAACACATCCCATTTACTTATAATCCTTATAATATATAAGTTGGGTAAAATAAAGCCTTCCAGATCAAATTAAATAACCAAATTCCCTTAAATTAATACCATTAATTTCAGCTTGAGCTCAACATCAATAAAGCTGTGGAATGAAAATTTTTAAAGCAATTCTGAAAGTGTATTCTTGAGCTATGTATTGGGTGTTCTCATAATGAATAGTTAATGGGGCTTACCTGATAAATAATTAGTATTTAAATAAATAAGGCCAGACCCATTGGTATAATAAAAACCAAGACCTATAAGAAGTAAAAGAGCTGTTGATGAATTTCTGATTTAAAAGGAAAGATTTTGGAAGGCCTTTTTTTTTTTTTTTGACTGCATAATTAAAATTATCCTATTCACATGCTCTATATTATCTGCTGAACGTTCTTTCTGTCATTCATTTCTCAATGCCTGTTTTTATTGGCTACTGCTAACAGAAGGCTATTTCCATTGTAGAAGATGGCTTTGCCCCATATCTAAATAACAGATGGCAAGCAGCCAACTGTAACAGATTTTGACAGTTGTAATGTTGAAGCTCCACACTGGTCCTGTGTTTATAATAGCTAGTAAATGAGTGTTGCAATGCATCTTGAAAAGACTACAGTAGGTGTTACTTGTTCTTTGGGGAAAGTTTCAGAATCTGAGTTCTCTCTAGAAATGATCCCTGAAAACCATCCTGGCTCTTGGTCCTCTGCGTTTTCCGATTCTCATACCCTATGTTGTGTGAGTGAGATAGGTTCTTTTTAGGCTTTGAGAGAGTGGCTGTGTCTTAGGTATTTTTTCCCATTTTTGGCTGTCAGTTTATTTTATCTAGACAGTGGGCCTGATTCTTTTGTAAATTGGAGGAAACTCTCTGGGTTAAAATAATCCAGTGAATCAATCCCTATTCAAACCCCATTTTTATGCCCCAGAACTTTAACGTTAGCTTTGATCTCTATAACACTTTTATGCACTTCCACACTTGACATTATTTAACTTCCTTTTCATTTGATATGAAAAAGAATATTCACAATTACTTACCATAGCAACCGCTGTAGAAGTAGATTCAAATGCCAAGACCGGCACAGAGTTCACAGTTGATATAATCATGCCAAACAGTTTGCAGCCTGACCCTGTGTAGTTATTTTAAGGCTTTTGTGTTCTGATGAGTTCATTGAATGTACCGTACTAGGAATGGAATTTTTTTTAAAGTCGTCACACTTGAATACATCATCGTCATCATAGTTATCAACAAAAATGACAAAAACTAACTTGAGTACTTCTATATGGGACTCAGTGCTATGCTTCATGGGATATTTGATCCCATATTAAATATGTACTTTGATTGCATAATGATGTAAAATGCTACTGATGCTTATAACACACACACACACAACTGGATGGTGTATGCAGGACATAGTAAATAAATAAATTAAATAAACAACAAATACAAGTCTGTTCTCAAAATAATAAATGCTTAGATCATTTTAGATAGAGCATGATTAAAATGTTTATTATCAACTCACTGAATAAGAGATAATATATTTTACATTATCCTTACACATAGCTGTAGTTAGATCTGCCCTGACAAGTTAGAGCCCACTGCGCCAACAATGAGGTAGGTGGCCAACAACAGAGGCCTAATGCTTTTGGCCATTGGAATCATTAGTCCACTCTGCTGTTTAGTGTCTCTTCTGTGGTAGATACTTTCTCACAGGTGTTAACTTGCAGTAAAAATATTTCCTCTGTAAACACTCATTTTCATATGTCAATCTATATGTCTCTACCCCAGAGTTGTTTTTTCTGTAATCTTCATACATTTCTTCATTGAGGCACCTGACCAGGTAGTCAGCCATTTACGACTTTTGGATGTATGTGTATTTTAACTTCAGGCTCCTCCCCCACCCACATGAAATAGATAATTGGGTGCAACACCTAAAGCTCTATTCAATGAGAGACTTCCCCACAAAGCACTTTCTTTCAAAGCCATCTTCTGGTGGGCTTATATTGTGGCCATTGTCCTTTTTGGTTTCCACACACTAGGCTAACGCATCTGTGAGAGCCAAACTCAGGCTGTGGCCTCCCTATCAGCTGGTCGAAAGGGACCAATCTCTTGTAATCATAGGCATGAAGTGAATAGCCAGGCACTGAGGTAATGGTGGAGGGTAATACGGGAGTCCGGGTTACCTGTTCATGAAGCTTGTTTGTGGCCTCTGGTCCATGCTTGATTCCGGATGTGTTTTTTAACTTATGATTGCTTGCTGCTGAGCTTGTCTAACTTTATGACCATGAATGTGTAAATCTTTTACAAATCAGCTCATAACAGGCAGTTCTGGCTGCAGGCTTACTTGGTATACCATGGTAAGTAATTCTGTCTTTACCAGGGCTTTGCAGCCTGCCAGTGGCTATTTTTTTCAAATGTTTATAATTATTTACTACACACAACGTGCATTTTTTTTTCCAGAACTTTTCGGAAACACATTGTGATTCCCTCATTGGGGATTGCCAGAAACTTTTCTTGGTGCCTTTTTCCAATATTGAAAACTTTGAAAGCATAGGGTTTGCTGGATCATATGGCCCAAGCTGCTGGGCCACTTGTGTTGCGGTTTGGAACTGTTGTAAAACAATTTTTTCACTAAGCCTTAAACCTGGAAGTCCTTTGCGTCATCTAGTTCATCGGTTAAAATAGTATCTCAGGTATGGGGTGCCTGGGTGGCTCAGCGGGTTAAAGCCTCTGCCTTTGGCTCAGGTCGTGATCCCAGGGTCCTGGGGTGGAGCCCTGAATTGGGCTCTCTGCTCAGCAGGGAGCCTGCTTCCTCTTCTCTCTCTCTCTGCCTGCCTCTCTGCCTACTTGTGATTTCTGTCTGTCAAATAAATAAATAAAAAATCTTTTAAAAATATAGTATCTCAGGTGGAATACAGAGTTCTAGCAGACATTGTGCGTCATTCTTTGTGTTGAGAGCGTTAAAGTGAAACACTTCATCTTTTGTTTGGGGACGTTAATCTGGTGTACCCAGACTGGTAGACCTCTGCATAATCTATTGATGTAACACATACCTGAAGCTTCCTATGATTTACCTATTACTCCTTGGAATATGTACATTTTACCAAGTACTTAAAAATATTAGTTACATCATGTTCATCCCATGAAATTGGTATAATCATGAATATAATGGCTCAGTGTGCTATTCTGCAGAGCACCAAGCTGATCCAAATCCCTTTAGATTTATTTATTTGCAGAGTGAGAAAGCCCAGTGGCTAGACTGTAACTATATACCATGTTCCATTCAAACTGCATGTGAAGTGTTTTTGATCATCCTTTCTGATAAAGTTAGAAATCATGCATTTATTAGATCCGTAGCCGCATATCATGGATCTGAAGTCATGTCTATTCTCCTCTAGCAAAGATACCAAAAGAAGAACAGCTGCAATTAATGTTATGGTTTTGTTGATTTTTCCATACTCCGTTTCCATTCTCCAGACTTATTTGGATTTTGATAGGGACATATACATAAATTAAATGACAGGGATCTCTATCCCTGTGTTTTTTAGATCTTTAAGAGGAGGACTAATTTCTGTCTTTGCCCTCCAAATTTTATATTGCTTTTTATTTTCTGTGTTGGCCCATGCAGAAAGAATTTTCAGTCTTACAACTGGCTTTCCCTATAATGAAAATTCTTAACCATAGCCCCCATCTCTCTATATAGAGAGAGATAAATCTGTATCTATCTATGATAGATGATAGCTAAATCAATAGACTGATCGCTCTAGATCTATTAGATCTCCCTCTCTCTCTCACACACACACACACACACACACACACACACTCACACACATATAAATACCAAGTATGTGCAAACCAGTTTTACATTTGGGCAGGTGTATAAATTAGATATTTATACACTTTGTGACTAGGAAAATGCCCACTCTATGTCCACAAATCTAATATGAGCCAGACCTAAGCCATACTCCACTTATTGCCTTGTTCCCATATTATTACTCTTTAATAGGGGGTCAGTGTTGATACTTTGAGTCTCTTGGTATCAATTTCAGCTAGAAACCTATATCAAACTGTCTTGAAAGTATGTGGGTTCCTTTTCCCCAAATGTTATTGGAATACATATTTACAGTACATTATAGTGGAATGGAAGAATCATTACTATGTATACTTGCCATTGTGTTAGAGGGCTCTTTAGTCAATGATTTCCAGGTTTGCAAACTTCTTACATTCAGAATCTCATCATGGGATTATATCCATTTTCTTTTTTGTTTCTTCTTGAGAAAAACTATCATAGATTTACAGGAATTTTCAGAAATAATATGGGGAGATCCTGTATACACTTCTCCCAGTTTTTTCCATCTTACATAATTGCAGTGTTATATCTAAACCAGAACTATTTTTTGGAACAGTGTGTTTTTACAGTTGCGTCATTTCATTGTATGTGTAGATTTGTACAACTGCAACCACAGTCAAGACAAAGAACCATCCTATCACCCAAAGATCTTCCTTATGTTACCATTTACAGTTATACCTCCCCTTTTCCTCAACAATCCAACCTTTGAAATCCACTAATCTGTTTCCTATCTTTATAATTTTATCTTTTAAAAATACTATATAGGGGCACCTGTGGGTTAAAGGGGCTCAGTGGTTTAAACCCTCTGCCTTTGGCTCAGGTTATGATCTCAGGGTCCTGAGATCGAGCCCCGAATCGGGCTCTCTGCTCAGCAGGGAACCTGCTTCCCCTTCTCTCTCTGCCTGCCTCTCTGCCTACTTGTGATCTCTCTTTGTCAAATAAAATCTTGTAAAAAATACTATATAAATAGAATCACAGAGGATATAACCTTTTAAGATTGGCTTTTTCACTTTGCATGATGTCTTTGAGTTCTGTATAAGTTGTTGTGTGCATCAGTAGTCATTGTTTTTCGATTATATGAATGGAAAGCAGCTTAACTTTCACCCAATCGGAGAACATTTTGGTTATTTCCTGTTTTTGGCTTTTACAAATAAAGCTACTATAAGCAATTGTTTACAAGTTGTGTGCACATATTTTTTCATTTCTCTAGACTAAATTCCCAAAAGTAAAATGTAGGATAATATGGAAAATATATGACTCTTTGCTTATAAAACTACCAGGCCGTTTTTCCCAGAGTGTCTGTACCATTTTATTTTCCCACCAAC
This sequence comes from Taxidea taxus jeffersonii, assembly GCA_003697995.1. Taxonomy (NCBI): domain Eukaryota; kingdom Metazoa; phylum Chordata; class Mammalia; order Carnivora; family Mustelidae; genus Taxidea; species Taxidea taxus. Next base: position 21,890 of record RCUC01000644.1, on the reverse strand, counting down.
AATGTGTGAGAAATGTATGAAACATCCTATTTTTCATATCCTCATCAGCATTTAGTATTATTACATTTCTGTTCACCTTCCCTTCCCTGTCTTTCTTTCTGCTATTCCAGTATGTGTAGTGGTTTCTCATTGTAATCTTAATTTGGAGCTCCCTAATAGCTAGTGATGTTGAAGATCTTTTCATGTGCTTATATGTCCTCTGTATGCTTTCTTTGGATTTATGTAACTGCTAAATTTTGAGATATAAATATTCTAGATAAAAGTGTTTCCTCAGATATATAGTTTGTGAGTACTTTCTCTGAGTCTACAGAACGTTTTATCCTCTTTACAGAGTTTTTGCAGATCGAAAGTTTTTGATTTTGATGAAGCCAAATTTACTTTTCCCCCTATTACAGATTATGCTTTTGGTGCCTAGTTTAAAAATTCTTTCCTTGTTCTAAACCTGAATATTTTAAATTTACAGCTCTACATCTTACATTTAGTCAGTGTTACATTTTAATTTTTTAAGTATGAAATTTTAGTGGAGGTTTATTATTTTGTCTACAGATATCTAATTATTGCAGTGATATTTATTAAAAATATTATCTTAACTCCATTGAATCCTATTTGCACCTGTATCATAAATGAGTTGGTAACATTTCTTCTGAGGCTACCTCTAAGATTTTTGTTCTGTTCAATACATCTAGATGTCTACCTTTACATGGACAACTGTTAAACTTTTTCAAAACTAAAAAATGACTAAATGTTTGCAATGATCTCAGTAGTATATATTCAAGAAAGATTACTAAACCTTTGCTAAAACAGGCTTTGTGGCATTTTCACTTACCATACTTCTCTTATATCTGTGTTCTACTCATCTTTTCAAGCTCCATGATCATTTTGAAAGCCAGCACCATCCAATCAATGAGGAGGCATGAAACTCCTCAAAAAGACCTATCCTTTAGCACTAAGACTATTTAAACTCTCTCATGTCTCACTAGAAATATCCCCATTTGCAGAATGTTGTTACTGTTTGAACTGTCAGAATTCTGCAAAAAATTCCTTATCCCCAGGGTATTTATAACAACAATTTGGGACAATTTTTTGACATTGCAATTGCCTGAAATGGAGATACAGTTGGGGATCACAAGTGCCTTGACAAAACTTAAAATGAATATCTGGGTAGTGAGATGTACATGGGGAGTTTAGAATTGCTCTGAAATATTTATGGGAATCTTAAAAAAGATTTTATTTATTTGAGAGACAGCACAAGCAGGGGTGGTGGCAGTGGGAGAGAGAGAAGCTCCCCACTCCAGGCTCAATCCCAAACACCAGGATATTGACCTGAGCTGAAAGCAGATGCTTAACTGACTGAGCCACCCAGGTGCCCCTGTTTCTGGGAATTTTAAAGACTGTGTACATGTACATGATTGCACACTTGTCCCAAAAAAGTGATTGAGAGAGTCTCAATCACTTACCACTGCCTAACCTTGAAACAGAGTTGTAATCTTCTTAAGCTTTGAACACACAGGACTCCTCAGCAAAGGATAGAAGGCCTCTTGGTCATTTAAGGACATCTCTGACTAATTATTAGCTAACAATAAAATATTTGATCAGAAATTCACTGGTCACATACTAGGAGAAATCTGCTTTATAGCATCAGTCCAGAAAAGTCATTGAATAAGCAAATGGCTATAATAAGAACAAAGCAATAACGAGATAAACAAGAAAATCTGGTCAGAGGGGGAAGGAGTACATGATTTCCACAGTTGTAACTTAATGTTATCTAAAATTTCTAGGTTTTAACAAGAAATTATGAAACACACACAGAAACAGTTAAGTGTAACATATACATGTAAAATAAAACCAATCAATAGAAATTGTCTCTTAAGGGGGCATAGAGGCCACAAAACAGCCAATATAAATATGTTCGAGTAACTTAAGGATGACACAAAAAGAATTAAAATATAACAATGATCTGTCATGAAATAGGGTATAAATAAAGAGCCATAAATTATATTAAAAAATTAAATGTAAATTCTGGAGTTGAAAAATATAATAACTGAATGGAAAATTCCCTACAGTGAGAATCACTAGAGTAGATCCAAACCATAAGAAAAAAGAATTCAACAAACTTGAATATAGATCAATTGACATTATACAGTTTGAACAGAGTTTAGAAGGTATAATGAAAAATACTGCAGAACTTCAGAGGCCTGTGGATATCATTAATTGTGCCAACATATGTATAAAGCAGTCCCAGCAGGATGGGAGAAAGAAAAAAAAAAATTGGAACTGGGAAAATTTTTGAAGACATAATGCATGAAATACCCCATTTTTTTTCTTTCTTTAAAGATTTTATTTATTTATTTGAGATAGAGTGATAACATGAGTACGGAGGGCAGAGGGAGAGGCAAAGAGAGAATCTTAAGCAGACTCCAAACTGAGCATGAGGCCTGACTCGGGGCTCAATCCCTAGGAACCCATGACCTGAGCCAGAACCAGAATGAGATCCTTAACTAACTGCACAACCCCTGAAATGTCCCAAATTTGATGACAATATTAATCTATATATCCAAGATACTCAGCAAACTTCAAGCAAGATAAACTCAAAGAGATCTCAAAAAGAGACTTCAAGTTTCAATTCTCCATGTAGAGTTTAGAAGTCACCACTCCGTCCTAATAACAAGCTTTTTAGCTAAACAGACTGAAAAATTAAATCTTCCTGGATCTATAAGAGAGAGGAGGACACTGACCCAAGATTGAGGAGACAGAATGCCAAATACAGGGAGTTACAGTTTACTGAAGCAGAGACTCAACAGCAGAAAACTACAGAGGAATCATAGCCAAGGTAGGAAAACCTGAACTGCTATTAATGAATTGCTGGAGCATTAATGCGTAGAAATCTGAGACGGCGCCTGGGTGGCTCAGTGGGTTGGGGCCTCTGCCTTTGGCTCAGGTCATGATCTCAGGGTCCTGGGATCAAGCCCTGCATGGGGCTCTCTGCTCAGCGGGGAGCCTGCTTTCTCCTCTCTCTCTCTGCCTGCTTGTGATCTCTGTCAAATACATAAATAAATAAATCTTAAAAAAAAAAAAATCCCGAGGGACCTCCACATGTTGTGAGATTTACCACAGCAATTTGGCCAGATTCCCATAGTAAAAATGGAAGAAAAATCCTCTCATGCTTCCAGCATGGGGAAGGAAAAAGGGACCATTTTGAAATATGCCAGTATACTCTTCTTAACAAGGCCTGCCCTCAGAGGAAACAGTTAATCAGAGCCTAACATGCTGAGGTATCACCAGAGCCAAAAGGACCATGGGAATGAAAATACCTACTCTAACCCACTCCAGCCATCCTGCACCACTTAAGAGGAGAAAAAAATAACTGAATAACACTTTTGAAGTTCACAGTCCGGAGGCATAGGTTCACTAAAAGCCTGAGACCTACTCTTAGGACTATAAAAAAACTTTTGCTCCCCTCACACATCACCACTGCATTATGAAAGGCCTACTTACAGCAGTTCTTACAATCAGTACAGCTGTACCTAGTATAGCAGCCAATAAAAAATTCTAAGGCATGGGGCCGGGTGCCTGGGTGGCTCAGTGGGTTAAGCCTCTGCCTTTGGCTCAGGTCATGACCCCAGGGTCCTGGGATCGAGCCTGCTTCCCCTCCTCTCTCTCTGCCTGCCTCTCTGCCTAATTGTGATCTCTGTCTGTCAAATAAATAAGTAAAATCTTAAAAAAAATTCTAAGGCATACCAAAGGAAAAACAAAAGCAAAACAGACTTCAAGAGACAAATTATAAACATTAGAACCAGACATAGCAATGATGTTGGAATTACCAGACCAGGAATTTAAAAACAATGATAACTAACATGTTGACTCTATTGAATAAAGTAGAGAGCATGAAAGAAGGGGTGGATAAGGTAAAGCGAAGGCATAGAAATTCAAAGAGATAATCAGAGAGTTAAGCTAGAGATAAAAACATTGTAACAAATTAAGAATGGCTTTGATGGAGGCACCAGGGTTGTGTAGTCAATTAAGCATCCAACTCTTGGTTTCAGCTCAGGTCGTGAGATCAGGGGTCTAAGATCAAGCCTTGCATTGGGCTCCATGCTCAGGGTAGAATCTGCTTGAGGCTTTCTCTCCCTCTCCCTCCCCTCCCCCATGTGCTCTTTCTCTCTCTCTTAATCTCGCTCTCTAAAATAAATAAATCTTAAAAAAAAAAAAAAAAAAAAGAATGCCTTTGATGGGATTATAGGTAGACCAGACATAGCTGAGGAAAGAATCTCTGAGGTAGAAAATACATCAAGAAAATCTTCAAAAACCTAGGAGTGAAGGAAAAGAGCCAATGGTGGGGGGGGGGGGTAAAAGAAAAACAAAAATGACAACCACAAAAACCCCCTCCAAACCCAGAACAGACTATCCAAAGACTTTGTAACTAAACTTTTAACATATGTGTAATGGGAAAACCAGAGAAGAAAGAAAAAAATGAGAAATAAACAGAAGAAATATTTGAAATAATAATAACTGAGAACTTCCTGCAAACTAAGGTCAGACACCAAACCACATATCCATTAAGCTCAGAGAACATCAAGAAAGAAATGTCCAAACAACTATACCTAGAGATATTATTTTCAGACTATAGAAAATCAAAGATTTTTATTACCAAGTGAAAGAAGCAATTTGAAAAGGCTATGTACTGTAATTCCAACTGTGTGAAATTCTAGAATAGGCAAAATTATGGAGATAATAACATGATCAGTGGTTTCCAAGGCTGGTGGTGGGGAGAGATGAATAGGCAGAACACAAAAAAATTTTAGGGCTATGAAAATTCTCTGTATGATATTATAATGATATATGTCATTATACTGTGTCCAAACCCATAGAATATCCAACACCAAGAGTGAATCCTAGGGTAAACTAAGGACTTTGGATGATTATGATATGTCAGTGTCAGGGGTATTTAGGAAATCTTTGTATCTCCCTCTCAATTTTGGTACAACCTAAAACTTCTCTGAAAAAAAAAAAAAAAAAGCAAAAGGAGAGAGATCCATGGGCACTTGAGTGGCTCAGTCATTAAGTGTCTGCCTTCAGCTCAGGTCAAGATCCCAGGATTCTGGGATTGAGCCCCGCATCAGGCTCCCTGCTTAGTGGGAAGCCTGCTTTTCCCTCTCACACTCCCCCTGCTTCTGTTTCTACTCACTCTCTGTCTCTCTTTGTCAAATAAATAAATAAAATATTAAAAAAAATAAATTAAATAAAAAGAGAGATCCACAGTAAGCATAAATCAAGGCAAAGAGAGCATCTGGAGAGCAAAAAGAGAAAAGTATTGCATTATGTACAAGGAATCCTCAAGAATTAACAGCTCATTTCTTCAGAAATCATGGAAGCCTGAAGGCACTGACGTGACATTCAAAGTGTTGAAAGTGAAAGACTGGGGAGAGCATGGAAGCTCCTACCCTTTCCCCATACCATGCCCTAGCTCCAATTCTGACACTGTCTACCTGGAGATAGCATCCCATTCCAAAGGTTAAGAGTTGAGTCCTAAAGACTACCCCACTGCTCTGCACTTCACATGCTGGGCACACGTCCATGTTATCATCCATGCTTTTGACCAGCTGGCTATAAGGTGGAGATTCCAGGGACCCCCTCTTTGGTTGGAACTAAAAAGGCATTCTGAGACCCACTTTTCAGTGTGTTGGTGGTGGGGTTCCCCACAACAAGAAGCAATACTCCAGACACCAGCTGGGTGTCCTCCAGTTCAATTCAACTCAATTAATACCAATCTTTCAGAAACTCTTCCAGAAAAGGAAGATAAGGAAATACTTCCTAAATCATTCCTTTAGGCAAATATCACCCTTATATAAAAGCCAAACAAAGACATCACAAGAAAAGAAAACTTCAGACCAAAATCTCTTTGGAATATACACGCAAAATATTTTTGGAAATACTAGAGATCAAGTCTAGCAACACATAAAAAAATAAACACCATAGATGAGGCTCTATCCCAAACATGCAGCTTTGTTTATCATCTTTAAATCTATCAATATAATAGACCTTATTAACAAAGGAGAAAAAAATTCATGACCATACCTTTAGATGCAGAAAAAAATGGGCAAATGACAACATCCATTTATGATAAAAATAACAAATTAGGAACATAAAGGAACTCCCTCAACCTGAAAAATGTCATCTGCTAAAAACCTTATATTGAATATCCTACTTGATTGGAAAAGTTTTAAATCTTTTTTCCTACGATCCATAAGAAGGCAAGGATGCCACTTCTACTCAACATTATAGGAGGTTCTAGCCTGGACACTTGGGCAAGAAAAAGAAATAAAATGTATACAGACTAGAAAGGAAGAAGTAAATTTATCTCTATTTGTAGACAGCATGATTTTATATATGGAAATTCCTGAAGTGTCCACTAAAAACTATTAGTTGACCCTAAGTTCATACTTGAGTTCACCAAAGTACAAGATATGCAATCAATATTAAAGCAATATCAAAAATTTAATTGAAGTAATACTTGCTATTAGTGAGAAATCCAAAAATGAGAAGTGAGGAATCCAAGTGAGAAAATAATTTCCTTTAAATATTTATTTATTTATATGACAAGGGGAGGAAAGAGAGGCAGAGGAAGAAAGAATCTTAAGCAGATTCCATGAGCATGGAGCTCATCACGGGGCATGACCCCACAACCCTGAGATCATGACCTGAGCTGAAGCCAAGATTTGGATACTTAACCAACTGCACCACCCAGGTACCCTAGCAATTTTCTTTAAAACAACATCAAGAAGAATAAAATACATAAAAATAAACTTAAAAAAATAAGTACAAGACCTGTTCTCTGATAACTACTGACAACTGAAAGAAATTGAAGAGGATCTAAGTAAACATAAAAATATCCATATCCATGAACAGGAAGATCAAATGGCCACAAAAAACAGGCCACAAAAAACCAAACAAACAAACAAACAAAAACCAAAAAGCACCGCATATTTGTGGATAGTTGATTGTAACATGGTTTTCAAGACAATTCAATGGGACATAAATTTTTTTTCTACAAATGGTGCTGGGACAACTGGATATCTACATGACAGAATAAATGAAATAGACTCCTTTCTTACACCATGCACAAAGACTCCCCCAAAATAAATTATGGGCCCAAATGTAAGAATGAAATCTCTAAAATTCTTAGAAGAAAATAAATGAGTAGGTTTGTGACTTTGCATGACACCAAGTGCACATATGACAAAGGGAAAAAAACGGATAAATTGGACTACATCAAAATTTTAAAAAAAGACTTTTGTTCCTGTTAACATATCATCCAGAGAGTGAAAGCCAGTCCACAGTACCAGAGAAAACGTGCAAATCTTAGAGCTAAAAAGGCAATTTTATCCAGAATTTATAAAAAATTCTAACATATATCCCAATTAAAAATAGGTAACACGTTTGAATAGACATTTATCCAAAGTAGATATACAAATGGCCAATAAGGACATGAAAAATGGTCAATATCATTAGATAAATGCAAATCAAAGCTATCAGATACCACTTTATAACTATTAGAATGGCTGTAATAAAAAAGATAGGCAATAAAATGTGTTAGCAAGCAATATGGAGAAATTGGAACACTCATGCATTAATAATGAGAATATAAAATGTTGCTGTGAATAACAGTTTCAGTGGTTCTTCATAGAACCTCATAGGACTACTGTATGACATAGCATTTCTGCCTCTAGGCATGTACTTGAAAGAATTGAAAACAGGCATTCAGAAAAACTTATACACATATCTTCAGAGAAGCATTATTCTTAGTAGAGAAACAGAGAAGACAAACCAAATCTCCATAAATCATGAATAAATTAACAAAATATGTATTTATGTAATGCAATATTATTTGGTCATTCCAAAGGAAGCATTAGTACATGGTGCAATGTGGCTGAACCTGAAAAATAGTGTAAGTAAATGAAACAAGTAACCAAAAATTATTTATTTATGTTTCCATCTATATGATATAAAAATAGGCAAATCGATAGAGGCATAAAGTAGATTTTTTTATTTATTTAAGGTGAGGGGGTGACCCTTAATAGGCATAGTGTTTTATTATGGAGTAATTAAGACTAATTAAATAATTTTAAATATTAAATTAATTAAATTAAATTAATTGAATTAAAGTAAAAGTAAATCTTGGTGATGGTTTCACAACTCTGTGAACATGGTGAAAACCTGGAATTGTATACCTTCAGTGAATGGTTAGTATGTTCATTATATCTCAATGAAACTATTTACATAAACTTACAGAAAGCATACTTGACTTTTTTTTTTAAATGAAGACACCCCTGAATCAGCAGTTACCTGTCCTCTCTTTCTGTTGTTAGAGCATGTTTTCTATGTTGCCATTGTAGCACGGAATCTGAATTATTTATTTATATAATTGTCTCCTCTAGACTGTAAGATTCTTGTAAATGAGGGTTTTTCATGTGTTCTTGTTTTTTTTGTTTTTGTTTTTGTTTTTGTTTTTTTTGAGAGAGAGAGAAAGAATGCATGCAGAAGAGGGGGAGAGGATGTTAAGCAGGCTCTATGCTGAGCACCGGACTGACTTGGGGCTGGATCTCACAACTGTGAGATCATGACCTGAGCCAAAATCAGGAGTCAAATGCCTAACCAACTGAGCCATCCAGACACCCCTATGTTCTTTGTATTTTTATCTTGAACACTGACTGGAACATAAAAGAATAAAAGGCTAGCTTCTTCAATATTTCTTGAAAAAGTAGTATTTTTCTTGCACTTTTCTCCACAAATTGCTATTCAGACACACCACATATAGGGAACAATTCTTTGATAGCCGTAATGAGCCAGCCACAAAACCATGTAATAACCAGTGTTCTGTAATACTGAATCCAGTCTGTGTGCATGTGTTGCGGAGAGAACTATCATTGCACATCAGCTGTTTCCAGAAAGGCCCCATGTGTGATTGTTAAAATTTGTAAAGGAAGTTGAAGAAATGTAAAGATAAGCGGCTTATGTGAGGAAATTATACATTGTATGATAGAGATGTTTGTTCTATGAACTCATGAGGAATTCATAATCTAATTTAATAAAAAAGCAATAATTAAGATGAAAGACAATATATCATAGATCTCCGATGAAAATGTTTGTTTCTGCTGGTGACCATCACATCTTCCTTATCATGGGCTTTTATAAGTGGTTCAAGAAATTTGTATTTGTTTTTCTCCAGTAAGTTGCATCAGAAGAATAAAATGGAATTCTGAGTGGTTACTCTGCTTTTGTACAGAAGTGTCAATAAACTGTATTCTGTGATGGTATCAATGATCTTGTTTTTTTTAAGTGTCAGAGAATCTCAGTATCCTTTTAGGGCCTGGAGAATCAGTCTCTGTTTTCCCTTTGCTTATGATTTACAAAGGTTTGAATAATCCAAAGCCATTTTTATGATTGGATGATCACTTTAGGTGGCACAGTGGAATAGATTCTGTAGCTGGTTGCTCCTTTAAAACTATTCAGAGATAGATGTATTTCCATAAATAAATTCTTGTCCTCTTACCCTAATTTTTTGTCCCTGGAGAATGTTAGATGCTAACATTTTATTTCTTTCTAATGTATTAACTTCTCATTCCTTAGATATTTCCTTAAGTTAATAATTTCAGTCTTCAGGTCAAGATATCTAAATAAATTTGTTCTTTGTTCCCCTTAACTATTTCTCTTTTTTAGTACAAGTTTCCTCATACAGTCCTTATTTTTGCTCCTGAGGCCAGAAAATTTGAACTCAATTTTCATTCTGACCTCTAGTCTCCCCTCCCATGCACATTTCTCCATCTACCTATCATTACCCCTGGAATATTGCCCAGAATTGTCCTGTTCTCATCTTACATCTATTTTGTTTTCTGCCAAGCACTTTTTTCACTGCTATTTCACTTCTCTAGTTTATGATGTTTCTAAATCCACCCCTCTATGTTTGAGCCAGCAGAGATACAGGGATCTTTGTAGTGTTATTTGAGGAAAATAATTTTTAGCATTTTAAAAGACACAGTGAACACAGAGTTTATTTTGTTGAATATATTTTGAAAACAATAGAACTTTATTGAAAGGATGAAAAGGAAAGAGAAGACATAGAATAAGTAAGGAAAGCAAAAGAAATATGGTGAAAAATACAATTTGGTTGAAGTAGGATGCTTGAGTAACAGAAAAAAGAAGAATGCATAGTGTGGTCTATGAGGGACAAAAGTTAGTACATGAAAAATCAGGGCAGACACTAAATAATTGTACAAGGGGTGGGAAAAAATGTCCAAAAATCAACAAGAACAGGAAGTGAATAGGGACATGGGAAAGTTTGGGAAAGGAGATTCTGCTTTTAAAACACATAGTGAAGGCTTTGATTGTTCACTCTGTGAGCTCATCAAGAGGGAGCCCCCAAAGCCTTTGGGTATAAAATGCCTTTAGTAGATGGAGTGGAACCAAGCAGCTCAGTGTCTGGAGAATGGGCTGCCTGCGCTCTGTGCTTTAGGCCCCATAGCCACCGCACAACACGCTATTCATAAGTGGCCCCAGTGTTCCCTTCCTCTGAGAAATTCAATGTGTAAGCTTTAGTGAAGAATGAAAAGCCATTATAAATTTTTGTCTCCATGCATATGGATAAGCTTTGGTAATAATGTGTGTTAGAAAAAAAAAAGAACACTACATAGTGGAACCTAATAGAAACTTTCACATGGTATTGTTTCCACCATGCATAATTCATAGAGAAGAAATTAGAAGAAAGCAGGCAGACATTGACTTCCTTAAGTTTTTGTTTTAGATTTTTTTCCTGACTTTTAATTTATTCCTTTGAGGAAAAAAAAATGCTTCTCTTGTGCTCTATTGATATTGTTTTGCAGGGAGCTTTAAGTGTCATTCAGGTTTTCTTGTTCAATCTGAAATCATATTTTATATGTTAATTTTACCCTTCATTGTTTGCTGTCTGATTTGTTTTTAATCATCATCTTTTAGAAAATTTTATTCAGGATTCAAGAACTATTATCCTTCAGTGATTCTACAATATAATGAAGCATATTTGCAACACAATATTTTTCTTAAATCCATGGATATTATCATCATATGTATTTTCAAAGTCTCCTAGAATGTCTTCGTGTAACTGAATTAAATATATTTTAATTAAATTAAGTAAATTAAATTACTCATTACCAGTAATAACATTAAGCTTTAGAATGCATTTGAATTGGAAAAGAATTTGAATACCTGGCTTAACAGCTCTAGTGTGGTGTGAAATTAATTTGCATTATACATATCTTACCTCTTTTCAATAAATGCATAGATGGAAGACAGAATGAGAAAGATAAGAGACTCTGAAAACCACTTTTAAAATTTATTAATTAAAAAGGGCATTTTCCATGGCGAGCAACTGAACTAAAACATGATTACTTATTGAAGAAAAAATGTCCAATTACATAACAACATTAAATAATGAATCATGAAATACCTAAAAACATTATTTTCCTAGAGGTCATATCATTTCATTGTAACTCAATATAAGCACTAGGACTATTGTTGCTAATCCTAATAAATTCATTCTGAAGGGTCCAGTTTAAGTAATTGGTTACAGGAGGGAAGAAATAACAGGTAATGAAATCAGAAGTAAAACCTATCACTTGATTCATTTCACTTGATATTTTTGCTTCTGTGAATTTCTAATACCAAGGTAATTTTTTACCTTGTTTTTTTGGCAAGCAAACTTATTTTCTTTTTCTGCAGACAAATGGAACCCAGAACAAGTTCTTAAGAAATGTTAGACTTCTTCCTAGAATAAAAGTTTATGTAAGATATGCAAAAATATGTAAATGATTATCTTGACTTAATTATATGAATGTACTAGTGTTAAATAATGTATGCACATTTTTCACTACCTGATACTGGTAGCATACAATTCTAAAGATGGAATCTGTGCCTCTCGGTCGTAGTATGCTATCACTTAATCTTAATCAATTGGTCTGAAACATCCAGTAGTTGATATCTATAAGTTGTGAAAGATCAAATATTTAAAAAGATATTGAACTAAAAATACTACCTCCAGAAAGCCTCATAGACCTTATTTCAGAAAAATTAGGCACTGAAAAGTCTTTGATAGATGCTTTAAGCATAGAGAGTGTTCACCAATGAGATTATAAAAAGGAGGCAAATTGACACTTCTTAATAAAAAAAGGAGGAAGAAGCTCACACACACACACACACACACACACACACACACACATACACAGTCTGCAACCAAAAAGGGACATGGAAAAGAAAACATGTAACAGTTTTTCCTAAGAAAGGTATAACGGAATCAGAAAATGTGGGAATATTTAATGTAGTCTGTTTTTATCCATAAATTAAGAATCACTCCATTAAATTATGTCCCTTACAAGATTAACTTTTAGGGATATTAAATTTGTGCCTATGACATCAGTAAAACAAGGGAATGCAGAAATTCAGCTTTGAGAAATTATCCACATTGTTCCTATTACAATATATAAGGAAGAGTGATCTTTGTTTCAGCATAAACATATAACAAAGTTTTCTATTTTGTAATATGTAAGTGGGGGAGAAAAATGGAGCATCATTAGCTGTTTACGTCTTAAGGTCTAACTTTATTTAAAGTTGTATTCCATTCAAAGCTATGAATTATAATCTATTCCTGAATTTTTGAAAAATCATATATACAAATGATATTATGTATTAGAAGAGATACATAAAATAATTTAATATTGTATTACCAGAGCTAATTTGACTATGTAAATATAAGTGACTCTAAGTCATCTTATATGTGCGTTAGTCTTAAAACTATAAAGCACTAATAAATTTTATTTTTAATAATGTTGCACACCATGTAGTTTAATATTACAGCTTTATATATTACCAAAGTAAAATCTCATTTTGATATGGCACATGGAGCTGCTAGAAATTGTCCAGACCTCTAAAGTTGAAACTACTCTTAAAGAATGAAACTGGCCTATATCATATGTTAATGATAAAGTCAGTAATGTGGTTAAAAAAAAAAAAAGCTCAGTCATTTAACAAATGTTACTTAAACACTTAGGATTTGCTAGCACATTTGCAAGCATGTAATGAGAATGAACACCAGTATCCATTAGAAGGAAACTGTACATTTTGCAATCTTTAAAGTCATAAAGGTTCTGTTCAAATCATAATTTTACTTTATTTTTAAAAATTTTATTTATTTATTTTGACAGAGAGAGATCACAAGTAGGCAGAGAAGCAGGCAGAGAGAGAAGGAAAGCAGGCTCCCTGCTGAGCAGAGAGCCCGATGTGGGGCCCGATCCCAGGACCCTGAGGCCATGACCTGAGCCGAAGGCAAAGGCTTTAACCCACTGAGCCACCTAGGTGATCCTCAAATCATAATTTTAACTAAAAAATTATATCTTAGGGGCACCTGAGTGGCTCAGTGGGTTAAGGCCTCTGCCTTTGGCTCAGGTCATGATCCCAGGATCCTGGGATCGAGCCCCACATCGGGATCTCTGCTTGCTGGGGAGCCTGCTTCCTCCTCTATCTCTCTGCCTGCCTCTCTGCCTACTCGTGATCTTTGTCTGTCAAATAAATAAAATCTTAAAAAAAAAATTATATCTTAGTATGCATATGAAAGCTATTCTTTCCCAAGATAGAATGTATTATTTAAGGAAGATGATTTACACATGATTTATAAAAGTCAAGAAATCTAATTGGTCCATTACTAACCAGGGTAGAAAGTGACCAGGCTAAAGAAAATGAAGAAAGTGTATACCAGATCTGTCATTACAAAGGAGATGGATGCATCCAATGCTCATGGCTTGAGGACATTAATCATTAAGACTGTGCAATTTACCTCCAACCCTTGTTATGGTTATCTAGTATGTAGCAATATTCTGATTTTAATTTGTCTTCTCCTACAATTTTGCCTAGAGGGAGTGATTATGAAACTACCATCATATTTTATGCCATACTTTAACACATTTGGCATTCTGATTTTAAAGCATTCGTTTCTGAGAGCTTGTCTAATGTAAATTTTCCCCCAAGTGATTAATCCACCATTATACAAATGATAACAAATGAAATTTTGAAACCTATAGTCAGACAGGTCCTGTTTTTTTCAAGACAATGTTACACCATGGGACCCTTACCAATGCCTACATGAATTCCAAATTTACCAGACAAAAATCTCTTCACACCTAAAAAAAAAAAAAAATCCACATCATAATAACCAGGAAAATTTAGAAGTAGAGGAATGCTAGACAATAGGCAGCTTACTACTTTCCCTCGTTAATAAGGTGGAAGCACAAAGGAAAAAATGGCCTACATATTGTGTCAGTAGAAAACAGACAAAAGAGGCAGGAAGTCACCTTTGACTTTTTTGTACCCTACAGATCTCACCTGGGTACTTGTAACTGTCAGAGCTTAATGCATATCTAAAACTCTACCTGCATGAATTCTGGGAAACACAATGGGTAGCTTCTAGACTCTGTACTGGAGCAGTATAAGGGAAGGAAGTTGAAATGGACTTTGAGTTATGCCACATGACACAGTGATTTTTGTAAATATCTCGGAGAAATATATATTTTCTCCAGGCAAGATGCATAAAGGTAATTATTATGGAATTGTTTGTGATAGCAGTGAGTTGGAACATATTTAAGTTTCATTTATAGAGAAAAAGGAAAGCAGTGTATGATAGATGTATACTATAGATTAGTATGTAGCAGTAAGAAGCAACAAACTAGATATACATACCTCAAGAAGATAGATATAAAAAGTTTTGAGATTTAAAAGGGACTACATGAGATACCATGCAAAAAATAGCACTTATGGAAATCTAAAACAGTATAAATGTTTTGTATTTTATGATAGGCATGAATTATTAAAATACTTGGAAACATATTTAAGTGTATATTTATCAAATATATTGGTCTAGGCACCCATGAAAATGCTTCTTACTACTAGCTTGAACCTGGAAACCACAGTTGGAAGGGGATTCTGGAGTAATTTGCTCCTATCTCCTACTCTGACAGAGTAGGAGATAGAGTAGGTGATAGAGAAGAGATGTTACTTAAACCATGAAAACCAGCACAGTCCACCCTTTGCCAATTTAGCATCCTGTATGCATCTTTTTAAAATCACATCTAATCTTTTAAGATTAGGCAACATTATTCCTAATCTAAGTATTCTTAGTAAAACCGTAGACCAGTCTCCTTCGCTCCAAAATGCACCCTTATGAGTTCTGAAATCTAAATCATTTATTTTCTAGTTTAATCACAGTCCCCCCTCACAGTTTAATGTATGCTGAATTATAATGTAGCCACCATTAATCCACCTTGACATTAGGTAGGTGGGCAATGGGAAAGGGAAATATCAGTTGGACAGAAATACATTATTGTCAAGTAAGTAAGAAATAGTCATGGATATTACTCTATTAGATTCTGCAATATGTGGTTGGGTTTGGATATATAGTTTCTTTTTGTCACCACCCATTCCAGGATCTCATTGCTTTCAGCATCTGTGTCTATCATTATTATTTAACATAGTGGGGTACCCAGAAAGGTCTGAATCAGGACCTGCCTCTCTTGGGTCCTCAAGTATCTACACAAAATATTGGTCCTATCTGTGTGTGGATAGGGCACACTTTTGGGTGTCTTTTAGTACTTTTTTTTTTTAAATCAAATTAAGATTAACAAAAAACAATTTGATTTAAATCAAATAAAGATTAATAGCAAGTAGTCTAGCCATGCTATTATTGGCTGAACTCTTTATATAGCTCTGTTCCCTCAGGATACTAGCTAGCTACTCTTCCTTGGAATATTTTGTCATAAAAATTTTACACTGATTTCTCCTATTGGCAGTGTGTGCCTGTGTGTGTGTGTTCATTTTTTTAACTTAGTAATAGCTGCAGCTGGAATATCCTTGGTGAGAATAAAAGCATACAGGTGTGATTGTATATAACTTTCACCTTTGCGGCAATCCATAAACCCTTTGTTAAATAACTGGATGGCAGAGGAAGAGACTGATGACATCCACGGAAAATGTTATCATTGTCCATGTAATTTTTTAAAGCTTGCTCTGTGGTGGATATCCTCTGGTGAATATTTACATGGTACATGGATATAATTATACTGTATGTCTGTTAGGAGGCTCTGTACACACACACACACACACACACACACACACACACACATGCATATTAAATAATTTATTTATTTACTTTAGAGAGAGTGGGCGTGAGTGGGGAAAGGAGCAGGGGAGAAGAGAGTGGGCGTGAGTGGGGAAAGGAGCAGGGGAGAAGAGAGAGGGAGGAGGAGAAAGAATCTCAAGCAGACTCTACACTGAGTGTAGAACTCCACGTGGGGCTTCATCCCATGACCCTAAGATCATGACCTGAGCTGAAACCAAGAGTCAGATGCTCAACCAACTGAGCCACCCAGGTGTCTTGCAGAGGCCCTGCACATATATATTTTTATTTATTTATTTATTTATTTGACACAGAGAGAGATCACAAGTAGGCAGAGAGGCAGGCAGAGAGAAGGGGTGGGGAAGCAGGCTCCCCGCCGAGCAGAGAGCCCGACGTGGGGCTCGATCCCAGGACCCTGAGATCATGACCTGAGCCGAAGGCAGAGGCTTAACCCTCTGAGCCACCCAGGCGTCCCCACATATTTTTAACCTAGATCTCTGTTTCTCCAATATGCTCCTTCAAGTCTCTGAATAATCACCCAAACCATTATTAAATGCTCATGAATTAGGCTAGATCCATATCCCTGATAATTTTTTCTCCAAGTAAAGTGAATAACCAGATGGACTACTTTAAATCCTTTTCACTGGGAATACCTCCCTTCCCTGCCTAGAATTTACATTGCTTGAGCCATCATCTCTTGAATGGTGTCAAAATGTCATGTGGAATTATCTGAAAACAGCTCCAAGTATTGTCCTTCCAAGTCCATTAGATGTACACAATTGTCCATGTGAATATAGGCAGGGGTGTGGAAGAAGGAGAGGTAGGAGTGAAATTTGAGCCATATCTCATGCAAATTACTTGTGACTCCAGAATCCATTCTAAAGCTATGTTGATTACTTGCACATGGTAGTTATGTACTGTTTTGCATCCCCAACTTTATGGCTGGTAGTCAGACAATGTGAAGAACATCAAGCATCTTAATGTGTGTTAGTGAAGTTTTCATTGTTTCTTACAGGCTATTATAAAAAAAAAAAAAGTTACATGTTGAAGAGAGCATGGCTATTTTCCAAATCCTTAAGGGAATACACAATTTTCCTACAGGGGAATGTAGAAATCTCATGCATCATCTCTATCAGCCATAAACATTTTAAGCACCATTGGATGTGCAGGATTATATGACCAAGGAATAAAGAGCCTTTTGTGGCAATATGGACTTTCATTAATGACATTCCTTTCTCCTTATAGGTTGGTCATTAAATGAACTAAAGCAAGGTACTCAACTGTGTGTGGTACAAGTTACTTTCAGAATCTGAAAAGACCCACCGAGAATTGCTTCCCCTTTTTAGTGTCAGAGGGTACAGTCTGCAACATAATTGTCTTTCACTGCCATATGTATCTCAGTGTGGTACAGATCACTGGACTATTATGAACTTCACTGAGGGGATAGTCCCTTAAACCTTGGGAGATTATATTGTCCACTTTCTGGCACATGTGTATATTAGCAAGGCTTCTAAGTTATTTTATTTTTCTTGCTCACCAAGTCCAATGAGCATGAAGTCAACAACACAGATGAGGTCATACAATACAGGATCAGAATGAGATCTTGAGTAATAGTAAGATAACCAAGGTCTGTAAGGACTGGGTGATGATAGAGGTAGGGAGCTATTATAGTCTTGCTTTAAGATAAAAACAAAAAAACAAAAACAAAAACATCATTCCTAATGTTAATAGAAACATACCAAGTACTACTAGAGGTATTAATTTGCTTCTTTAAGAAGCAATTTAATTCCACATCTGGAATATAGCTGTAATTGTAAGAGTTTCTGGAAACCCACTTTAATTCTCTAAGATCAGTAATTGTTTAGCACAGGCCAAATAGGAGTTTGGGAATGTGAATGTAATATCCACCATTGCCTCTTTCAGGTCTTTGATTGTGATGTTAATCTCTGCAGGTCTTTTAGGATGTGGTCTATTATTTTTGGTTTATCCTTTTGGTAGGAAGAGGGAGTCTTAGGGACTTGTGTTTAGCCTTTGCCATCCAGATACTCCACACTTCATTTATCATGGGACTAATGTGGGAATTCTGACAGTGTGGAATTTATCTGTTCATATTGTATATCTAAGAACTGGAGAAAAAACACAGAGTAAGTTATGTGACCCACCAGGTACATTGTGAAATGGACCAAGACAAAATCTCCATTTATCATCTCATTTCCAATAGATCTTGCTTTTACTGCTCCAGAGGAGTGTTTCTGTTCCCAAGGAATTAACTTCAGTTCAGAGGAAGTGCCAAGTAATCCATGAAAAGTTTATTTTTCCCTCCTCCCCCTTCAAAAAAAAAATTCGCTCTGGCAAATGGGTCCAGGTTCCCTTGAGGAAGATTGGGAGAAGTGTTATACTGTGTAATTATGGCAACATTTCAAGCTCCTTGTATAAGTGGTCCTTGCCTCTGTCTTTTGTGGAGATCTGTGTCATGAACTGACTTATTCCTGGGAATCGAAGAATGGGTTCATGACTGTTCCAATGTCAAAGAGGCCTCACTGACTTCAGGTCTAATCAGAATAGAGAACAAATTCTAGATTACCATTTTTTGAAGATTTTTTCCCTCGGAGTCATTTCTGGTGGCTACAGATGTACCAGTCAGTGCTCATTTAGGAGTAGAGAAGAGTTTCCATTAAAAATACAGAAGATTTTAATACACAGGAATAGATGCTCATGCAGTGTTTGAAAGGGTGGGAGAGTGAGGTTAAGAAGGCTAATATCACTGAGAATATTAGCTTGTTGGTGCAAACTTCAACTCGGAAAAGCTTTGATAAACAGTATCAGTCCGCAGCAGCAAAGCAAGTTATTCTCAAGGGCTCAACCTGAAGAAGCAAATATCTTTGTGGTCCCACAAGTGTGGTTGTCACTATCTCCAGATAATAATGGCTTCTTCCTGGAAGACTTTAAGCTAGAACCATAAAGGGAAGAAATCTATAGCAAATGTAGCTACTGACACCTCTGTAATTGAAAGGAATTCTTAGAAGTCGGTAGTGATAAAGCTGGGCTAATAACCCAACGATTCAGTGCATCTATAAAATATAGTCCAGTGGGCTTTCTAGTCTCTTTGAATATATGGAATGATGATTTTCCATTTGTGGATATATTTGTTCTTTCTTAGAACTTATCGCTTCTTACTCTTACCCCTGAATTCTGAATTCTTCTAGGATATGCACTCAAGGAAAAAAAAAAAAGACCTTTTGTTTTATTTATCAATTTACTTTTAGGATCTAGAAGAGTGCCTATCATTTATTAGTTCATAATTATATAGATAGGTGGACAGATAGGACTATGCATATGAAATTATGTCAAGGTAAAATTCTGATGGTTAGAATATACTTCCTTAAATGGAGTTTAAAATTATCCTTGTATCTCTTCTACTTTTTCATTTCTGAATTTAATCCTTGGCAATATACAAAGTAAATCCAATCATTTTTTTTTCTAATAACATCCTTTCAATATTTAAAGACTTATCTCCCTAAATCTATTTCAGTGCAGGCTAAATATCCTATTTCCTTGGAAACATATCAAATAACCATTCTGATCATTTAAAAAAATAAACCAAAGTTTGTCAATATCTCTCTTAAATCCTTATAAATCAGGGTATTTGGAACTAGAAGGGATAGTTACAAATTGTTTCAAGCAGAGTTGTAATTATTCACCTTATTCTACTCTCTCTGTATATAGCTAGGCAATCATGTCAAACAATTATTTAATACTAAATATACTGTCATGTAAAACACACATGTTTGTCTTTGTGTATGGTGTAAGTAAATGGTCGGGTTTCATTCTTCTACACATAGCTGTCCAATTTTCCCAGCACCATTTGTTGAAGAGACTGTCTATTTTCCACTGTGTATTTTTTCCTGCTTTGTCGAAGGTTAATTTAAGCATAGAGTTGAAGGTCCATATCTGGGCTCTCTACTCTGTTCCACTGGTCCATGTGTCTATTTTTGTGCCAGTACCATGCTGTCTTGGTGATCACAGCTTTGTAGTAAAGCTTGAAATCAGGCAATGTGATGCCCCCAGTTTTGTTTTCTTTTTCAATATTTCCTTAGCAATTTGGTTCATTACAAATTTTAGGATTGTTTGCTCCAGCTCTTTGAAAAATGCCTGTGGAATTAAGATTGGGATGGCATTCAAAGTATAGATTGCTCTAGGCAGTATAGACATTTTAACAATGTTTATTCTTCCGGTCCATGAGCCATGAGCATGGAATGGTCTTCCATCCTTTTGTATCTTCAGTTTCTTTCATGAGTGTTCTATAGTTCCTCGAGTACAGATCCTTTACCTCTTTGGTTACATTTATTCTCAGGTATCTTATGGTCCTTAGTGCTATAGTTAATGGAATCAATTCTCTAATTTCCCTTTCTGTATTTTCATTGTTAGTGTATAAGAAAGCAACTGATTTCTGTACATTGATTTTGAATCCTGCCACATTACTGAATTGCTGTATGAGCTCTATCAAAATCCTAGAGGAGAACATAGGCAGTAACTTCTTCAACATCCGCCACAGCCACTTCTTTGAAGATATGTCTCCAGAGACAAAGGAAACAAAAGTGAAAATGAACCTTCAGGACTTCATCAAGATCAAAAGCTTCTGCACAGCAAAGGAAACAGTCAACAAAATAAATAGGCCACCCATGGAATGGGAGAAGATATTCACAAATGACACTACAGACAAAGGGCTAATGTCCAAGATCTATAAACTCCTTAAACTCAACACACACAAGACAGATAATCACAATCAACAAATGGGCAGTTCAGACACATGAACAGACACTTCTCCAAAAGAATACATACAAATGACTAACAGACACATGAAAAAATGTTCACCATCATTAGCCATTAGGGCAATTCAAATCAACACCACATTGAGATACCACCTTACACCAGTGAGAGTGGCCAAAATCAACAAGACGGTAAACATGTTTTGGAGAGGATGTGGAGAAAGGGGAACCCTCTTACACTGTTGGTGGGAATACAAGTTGGTGCAACCACTTTGGAAAACAGGGTAGAGATTCCTTAAGAAGTTAAAAATAGAGCTATCCTATGACCTTGCCTTTGCACTACTGGGTATTTACCCCAAAGATACAGATGTAGTGAAAAGAAGGACAACATTTAACCCAATGTTCATAGCAACAATGGCCACAGTCCCCAAACTGTGGAAAGAGCCAAGATGCCTTTCAATGGACAAATGGATAAAGAAGATATGGTCCATATATACTATGGAGTATTATGCCTCCATTAGAAAGGATGAATACCCAACTTTTATATCAACACGGATGGGACTGGAAGAGATTATGCTGACTGAAATAAGTCAAGCAGAGAGAGTCAAGTATCATATGGTTTCACTTACTTGTGAAGCATAAGGAATAACATGGAGGACGTTGGGAGATGGAGAGGAGAAGTGAATTGGGGGAAATTGGAAGGGGAGACAAACCATGGGAGACTGTGGACTCTGAGAAACAAACTGAGGGTTTGGAGGGGAGGACAGTGGAGGTTAGCCTGGTGGTGGGTATTATGGAGGGCACATATTGCATGGAGCACTGGGTATGGTGCATAAACAATGAGTTTTGGAACACTGGACAAACATAAAATAAAATGAGGAAAAAAAGGATAAAACATCCAGGACCATGTAAAAGAAAAAGAAAAAAAAAAA